>DWAO01000192.1:0-30702 GCA_018230605.1 Heliconius congener | reverse complement strand
TGGTGTCGAGGAAAAAGCGCGGCGTTGAGTTCTGCCACTCAACACGCAATGCCTCTCAGAATTTGGCAGAAAGTGGAGAATAGAGTGTCTTGACATTAGGTTCCCTCTGCCTACCCTGCTGTGTGAGATACAGCGTGAAGTTGATTTATTACTGACACTATTAGCTGCAGAAAATAGAGCAGTGATAGACGGTAGCAAGATGGTTGTTGATTTGGTCCCCATTTAAAATTAATTTATACATGGCCAAGAATTAAAAGTGAACCTGCTGTAAAGACAAATTGTGCCATATTTTATAAGCAATTTGAAAACAATGAGTAAATCGTTGAAAAAAATATGGAGCAATGGTGGCACGTAATCCTGCACATTATCCTTACTAACTACTAATTTGTGTATAATATTGCACCACTGTACATCAATGGTTTTTATCTTAGAAAGTATTATAAACAAAAAGATATATTGTATTTACATTTGTATCACATTAGCTGTTATTGTAATTAATAGTCAATTACAAAAATTCAATATCTTGGAATACATTTAAACACTGTGCAATGCCTTGTTATCAAAGCAAGGAAAATGAAAATATTAAATAATTAATTCCCTTGAAAGGGAATCAAACCCAATGCACCAACCGTTGATTTTATAGCCACACTATTGTGCCGCTGCACCACAATGGTCTCCCTACAGAGATAATAATAAAAAATATTTTGTGACAAGCTCATGAGAATTTAGGCCACAAGTACTTAGAGAAACAAAAGTCCCACTACCAAATAAAATTTTAATCTTTCTAAAAAAATTTACCATAAAACTTACAAATTAGAAAGAATTGCAATAAGCTTTGTAAATATTAGTATCTAAATATTCATGGAAATGATAAGAAATTATCTATAAGTTTGTACTATTATTATGATTACTATTAACAAGTTTAATGCAGTTTAAGAAAATGTTTTAATCACATGAGATCTATTACTTTTGGTATGAAATACACCAGATGTAGATGACATGGTGCACCTAGCACATCTTAGTACACACAACTATACTGACCGAAGAACTTACGCAGTCTATTTATAAGATTTGGGTTCCGCTTCAAATCTGCATGAATACCTCTCTCAGTTTTAAAACCTCTGACTTGCACATTGTATTTGAATGAGTTCTCCTGGAGGCTCTTGGTAAGTAAGCCAATAAAATTGTCAGTGAAACTAAGCTTTGTTTGTTTGCCTCTAAGGTCAACAGTGACTGTAGGTGCTGACCATCCATTTTTGTTCTTTTCAAAGGAATTTGACGATATATGTGATATTTTTCTAACTGATTTCAGATTCGGTATGTCTTTTAAAACGGCTTTGGAGGACCCGGCCAGGGAGGCCATGGATCGTACATCGATTTTACACATCTCATCTACAGCATTCTTATCTATATGACGTACAGCTTCCTCGAGACTCTCCGGGCAGATTGTTGCATCATACACAAAAACTGAGCTCTCTTTACCTTTCACACTCTTATTTCTAACATTGTTATGTTTTCGCTGTCTAAATAAACTCGAATAACGTGAAGATAACTGGCTAAAACTAATAAGAATCTGCAATAACAAAAGGTTATAATGACAAATTGTTTTCAAGCGATTGTCATGTGTAAAATAATATTTAACGGATAAATAGCACTTGCCTGGTTTTGTGTGTTTATAGAATTCAGTGAGAACATGTTACATGTATGTGATATATGTTTTTATTTGTCTAAATATTGCACTAGGTAATTTTGTAGGCAAGCTTTTATAAGTCCTGACATTAATCCGCTGAAAAACATGGCGAACTATGACTCGATTAACATAGATATCGATACTAGATTACACAAAGATATGAAATTTAAAATTTTGAAAATTGTATAATAATTTTTTTTATAAATAAAATATGAATAAATAAAATTATAAAAAAAAAAAAAATACAATCAATGTGACGTTTATATTTCAGCGCAGTTCATGCTATAAATTTTATATAAATTTAATTTGGAAATTATTATTATTTTTTTATTTATTAAATATTTAAGTGTTCCGGGTGTAGGTAGGGTAGGTGTTTCTTGACTTTTTCGCAAATTTCGAAATACATGCGAAACTGTATTTAGTTTTTCTTTATTATTATTATTTGAATAAAATTCTAAAAACAAATAGGCAAAATATTTTCATATACAGAAAACAGTAGGCGGTGGAAATACAAGACCAGTGATTCGATTAAAATATTATCGAATACTATACACAGAGTTTACGCAAAAGAATAACAATAAGCCGATTATTATCTATGGATTAAAATTTATAAACAAATAATAATTCATACATAGTTAGAAATGGCGCTAATATCAATATATAAATTTATTTATATTGTTTTGTAAGTTATTCTTATGTTACTAATTGTAACATATTTTCTAATAATTTATATATTTACAAAGCAATAATTTCAGAACGTAAACTATTTAATTCGACTCTACTTACTCTATGGTATATTTGGACAGTAAATTCCAAAATGGCGACGAGCGATGACGAGCCTATGCATTTATATGAAGTATTTCAAAACTGTTTTAATAAAATAGCAAATAAACAACAAGGTGAGTGAAATAATGCATACGGTGGCCGTTAGCGCGTTCCTCAAACGAACATTTGCGGTTAAGTGCAGTGTTTCATTGTGAAATTCAATCGAAGTGTTTGCGTGTTATGCCATATTATATTCAGTGTAGTAGCGGAGCAGCATTTTTACAAAATTCAACAAAAACCGTCGTTTTGGTTTGTTAAAACCCGTTTCTTTTCAATTGTACATGTACAAGAGGCGGGCTGGTGTGATTATTTATAACTTATTGTCACTATATAGTCTTACAAAGGCTATGTTTTGGTTGGACAGACGATTGTCAAATATGCTGTCCATTGTGCTCAGTTAGCTTAATACAATTTAGTATTCCTACATTATTTATAATTATACGCCTCTTCTCTGAACTCTAAATAACACATTATACGTAAGATTTATAAAGCAATGTGCCTCAACAATTCGCAGTCAACAATGGCGATTAAAGGGAAGCATCGTTATATTTTTTTATACACTTTGAGCTTAACGCGTCTTATATATACTGAAAGCGTGTGTCGCGATCCGATATAGATCGCAAATTACAGTTTTTATGTTCTCTTTACGCTTGTGTTTACAATTAGAATTTGTTTATTTACACGAACACCGCGCTCCGCGTATTAGGACCTACTATTGTACTGTACTATATAATTTTTTTAAAGTTTTTTTACATAAACAAATGAAAATTTAAATGTTTAAAATATTGTAATGTAAACAGTGGTGGGGGATAACTGCTGGATACTATACTTGCTGTGAGCTATTAACAATAAATGTTTACTGGGCTTTTTTAAATGTTATACCAAAGATAAATATATATATTTTTGTAATCTACCAAAATAATTGATGTGTAATGTTTTTGAGATGTATGTAGTATGTAGCATAGGCAACTCAGTGTCAAGTCACTCCATTCTCCACTTTATATCCAACAATGACTAGTATCTGTTCATATAAATTTTACCAAGTTGTTCTAAACATATTTTTATCACATAAAATGAACAACAAGAATAATTTCTTTAAATGTACCTTTTTGCATGTGCTTGTACCATTTTATAAATATATTCAGGGTTTGAGTGTTTAATAAGAGTAGTTTACTTTGAAGTAATTAAATATACAATATAATGCTTTCAGAATAATCCAACAGGTTGATATAACTAACTATATGTAATGTTGTAACCATTTTTGTTCAATACACTTTCCAAATTAACCTATTACTAGAATGTGTATATTTTTGGAAATTCCCAATAAGAAAAACTTATCTAATATTCTATAATTTAAAGCTCAATTGTGAGGTTCATTGAGTTTCTTTATACTAGTAAATTGTATGAATGAGTAACTGGAATGACTGAATAAGGTGTAAGAAAAAAAACAATTCTAACTAGTACTTCCTAACATAAGCATGTTTAACCTAGCAAACTCCCAAAATCTTAGTTTCTTATTATAGTCAAATAAAAATTTGAACCTCCTTGGTGGTTACTTTTGGGCCACTGAACAGGAAAATCTAAATTTTATCCTCCAACAGAATGGACAAAGTTGCAATAAGTTTACATTTGTCATATTAAGATCAAGGCTGGTTTTGATTGGCGCAATGGAATCTATTAACTGTCATATCAATGTTGTATTTATTGAATGTGGATGTACTGTCTAATACATACATTTATCTATACTAATATTATAAAACTGAAGAATTTGTTTGGTTGAACACACTAATCTCAGGTATTACTGCTTTGAATTAAATTTCACAGCTCTTGTTCCTCACTTTCTGTCAAATTTTTGTTTTACTAATATGTTATACAACATACTTCCTTTTTTTTATTTAACATTTTTATCTATCTCTACTAATATTAGAAAGCTTAAGAACCTACTGTATGGAATTGAAGATTTTAGAAGAAGAAGTTATAGGCTATACACAATGTAAATGGTTTTAATGCAGTCCACTGTGAATACCAAGGTTGTTGTTGTTGTTAATGTTGTTCTTTGTTTGTGGTGTTCTAAGTATGCTAGTTGATCTCTAGGAGAATTGTACCAGGGTTACCTCACATGCTTATATATATCATCTAATATACACAAGTTGTAGCTATTTACATTTGAAAACGGTGGTAAAGCTTAAAGTAAAAGGTGGTTTCTCATACAGCAGGGTAGACGGAGAAAACTTAATGTCAACATAGTGAATTCTCTACTTTCCATATGACTTTGAGAAATTGGGTGGTGAATGGTTGAACTTAATATAACATTTTATCATGCCATAGTGCAGAAATAAAAATAATTAATTCCTATAACTATTGCATTAAAAGTCATAAGCTGTCTCACTGCTACTATGCCCACCATTATTATCATATAAAAATATAGTAAATAAAAAAGTAGCTTTACGCTGTACCAGGGTAGGCAGAGGGAACCTAATATTACGACACTTTCTTTCCGCCTAAAGTGACAATACTCAACATCGCATTCTATCTCCCAGAGCAGGGAAATGAATATAAATACACAATAGCACACTGGTGTTGTTGGTGTGCCCCACCACTGTTGGTGGCCTCTCTTTAAAAATGTAGTAAACATGTACGGAATTTTATTTTGAAGCAAATATGATCAAACCATGAAATTCAAGTCAGTTTTATTTGATTGAATACACCTGTGTTAATATTGTAATAACATATTTTTATAATATATGGAAATTAGTAGTAGGGAAAAATGCACTTCTTTTAGTTAGTACTAGTTTTGATATATATAAATTAAAAATATATATAAATATGCAGGATAGATTTTTATTATATATGCTATATCCCACATATAGAAAGGTAGATAGAGGTAACCTGAGTGTGTGAGAGTGTTAAGATAAACGCTTCTTCCCACCGCCCATTTTCAAAGACGTTGCGTGTTGAATGGCGTAACTCAAAAACGACTGACTAGAGCGCGGAAATGAAAAAATTTAAATAGTATAAGTACACCCGAGCGAGAATCGAACCCAAAACCGTAGTGCTTATAGTCGTCGTTAGTCGTAGGTTTATTTCTTTTTTAAAATGGATACTGTCTTGACACTAGATTGTCTGTTGATAGAGCAATGCAGGGTAAAGACAGCGTGAGGATGCCAAAACATTTTTTTTGTCATGTATAAAGAAAAATGAGTGCCGTAAATTGGAACCCGCAACTCATATGTTGCTTGCGAACAAAAAAAATGTACTAAATATCTTTAGTATTAGTCATATATAATAAATTCTTCTAAAATGACTGTAATGCTCTTATTTGTAGATGATTTGCCACTTCACAAGTACTGGCTTTTACCTGTGGCTTTGCCCAGCTACAGTGGGTTACGTTGGTTTCAATGTAACCCACTGTACCTGATGCCATCAACGTGCAGCACACAACATATATATATCCTTTCTCGATTATCGGACTATTTGATAGATTTTTTCAATTCGAATAAGTAGCTCCTGAGATTTTCGCGTTTCACCAAATAACTGTACACGTACAGCAAAAAGCTTTCACACAGGTCTCTAATGAACGTGGCCAAATTATATGACCGAGCAATCAGTGCGTGTTCATCTCAATAGGATTGTATCCTTATATGGCTGTTGGCCTTATATTTTTGTGAAATTGTTGTATGGCACATGCTATGGGAGATTGACGGTAGAGAAACAACATCTTCACGCATTTTTTCGCCTGACAGAAAACATTATATTTTAGTTAGATTTAGGTTCTGATTGTACAAAGATTAGTTTTTTTTTGTAATTATACACACTTGTAAAAAAATTAACAACAAACAAAAGTATTCGGGAAACTAGTAATAAATATTATATCTATTTGACAGTTAGTCTATTGGAGCAAGCTAATCGCTTACGCTAAACTCTTATCACTTGCACCAGGTGTTCAATTTCACAAAGGATTGACATATTCTCTACCTGAATACTTTGAATACTTTCTGTTTATTCATCTACAGCGTGTTCACCGTACTTTTATTTTATGGTTTCCTAGCTTTTCCCCCGCGGATTCTCTCCCGTGATCAAATGGAAATAACTAAATAACATCAATTAATGGACTTTCCAACACAAACATATTTTTTCAATTTCCAGCAGCAGCCAGCAGTTTCTGAGATAAGCGCGTTCAAACAAACTCTTCTACAAACAAACTTTAAAATATTAGTAGCATATAATATATATTTTAAAAATAACCTAAATAGAATGAGAGATTGTGTTGTTTTGGACGATGAGTAGAGACCGGAGTGATCTGAACTTAATTTCCGAAAGAGAGATATTTTCCAGAGGCCCCACTGACTGGGTTCTAACTCAACTTTAGCATTGGATTAATCTTTTTTGTAAAGTTTTTTTTATTATTTACTTAATGATCTTAACTTGAAGCAAACTGGAGTTGATCTTTATATTAAATAATTTGTAATAATTTATTCTCGGGATAAATCTCTTTTATTTACCTTGTATTTTTTTACCGAGATCTTCACCTGTTGTTCGTACTTCTGATTATTAGATAGCCATTTAAAGTCTATCAACTTGTTAAAGTGTGTTTGGAAATGTCTTGAAATTCCCAAAAAGCGATGTTCTGCTTTTAATTTATAAAAACGCGACGTGCCTCCGCCTGTGTGGTCATAAAAAAAAGAACATTTGTGTATAACTTCATGATATAATCTTAATTCAGATCGCGGGTACAGTGAATAACTTCGAAATATTTAACGGAAAATAATATAGCCTATATCCTGGGTAAATAGAGAATGCAGTACAAAAAAAAGCCTGTTGTGGCGCAGGGGTACAAAATTTGACTAAAATCAACTGGTTGTGATTTCGATCCCCACTCGAGGAAGTGACATATTTACTATCATTTATATTTTCATTTCTTCGTTCTGGTGTGGAGGCAAAGCGCGGCGTTGAGTTCCACTCAACACGCAATGCCTCCGGAACTCGGCGGAAAGTGGGAAACGATGTGTCTTAACACTAGGTTCCCTCTGCCTACCCTGCTGTGTGCGGGATACAGCGTGAAGCTGATTTTAGCACAAAAAAAAATAGTCCTTACCAGTGGTTCGCGAGATTAGCGCATTCAACTAAACACGCTTTTCATTTTAATAATATTAGAGTCTAGATAGATAATTATAATATTTTTTACACATATCGCGTTACAATGCCTACTGTAACAAATCTGTCTTTTTACAAAGACTGAAGCGACCCGAACCCGGCTTTGTCCGCTAAAAGTTAATGTTAAATTTTTTCATTAAGGTCAAATTAAAGAAATTCTTAACATAAATTGTAACCTGTACGGTATTCTGACGTATAAGCTATATCAATAAAAAGTTTCATCTAAATCAGTAGTAGCGTCAAATTGAAACAAGTATCCATCATAAGGTAAGATTACAGCTGAGTGATTAATTTCTCCTATTGTATTACCGAACCTAAGGAATACTTTATAGAAACTATTAGGATATTTATAAAAAATAAGTTATAAGATATATTGAACCCGCACGAGTCGTGTGCGGTCAGGCGCGTCCAAACTGCTCCAAGTTCACTCACTTTTGTATATAATTAATATTAATGCTCATTAATTAACCTTAAATGAACTAATTAAAAAATTATCAATAAATATTTTTTTGATTTAAAATGATTTATGGCTAATGTCTACATGATTTATAGTAACATTGTTTTGAGAGCTAGTTTTTTTTATATTAGAGGCTGTCTTTTCTTCTATGAACTGATATTAATGATTTTAGTCTATATTAATATTATAAATGGAAAAACATTACACTAAAAACGGATCGTAAGTAAATCTTAGTGGGAACAGAGTGTCTTAACACTAGGTTCTTAAGTTCCGTCTGCCTACTCTGCTATGTACGGGATACAGCGTAAAAAAAAAAACGCTGAAAGTTGTAAGAGGAGAAGAGTTTGCTCGGTCGAACATGCTAATCTACAGGAAATACTGTTACGCCAATCGTTTCGTTGTAACCCATTATATCTGCTGTCAGACTTATGTCGAGCATTTAGAATGTGTCATGTGTCATACGTAAAGTATAGTTATTTCTGTTTGACCACTCTGACCAAGCCACAAGAAAAGGTTAGTTGCGATGATATATCTAATTCAGAAACTATTTTATAAATTGTTTTAATAGTCGAGGCCCTCGTGACCTCGTGGCACAAGGATGTGACTGCAAGCGCGAAGGTTGTGATTTCGATTCCCACTTGAATGAAATATTTAATATTATCGTTTCCTCGCTCTGGAAACGAAATGGTCTTAGGTGGAAAGTCTTTTAGTGGGAACGGAGTATCTTAACACTAGATTCCCAGGTTCCCTTCTGCCTACCCTGCTATGTGCGGGATACAGGGTGAAGATTTTAATATTTATACTCTTGCATTTAGTTAATTGATAAATTGACAGTTTGGAATAGAGCCCGTGACTATCGCGTTCTGTCGTTAATATGTATATATTGTAATATTTACAATTTTTCTTTTTTAAATTGGTTTTATGTAAGTATACAAAAATATATTGCCAATATCATTTCTATAACCGGCCGTACACTCCAGCCAAATATGGCGCGTCACGAGTAAAATTAATCTAGCGTGTTTGTATGTCACAATACTTTATACTCTACATATAAATAGATTCTGTTTGTCTGTACGTTGGTCTATTTTTGGTAATAAAATAACGGAATAGAACACAATATACTTTATAGCATGCAAGAAAAATAATCTTCGTTCTCTCTGAATACCCCGCTAGGGATACAGCGTGAACCTAAGTTATTGAAATTTGATAGTACCTGTAAGGTAAACTTAAATTTACCTTAGGATTTTCAAAGGAAATAATTATCAATCATGACAAAATCACGTGAAAAAAAATTTATAATTAAATATATTGATATAGGCTAATATCTGTACTGTAGTTGTTTTCTGTACTGTGCTCGGCTAGGAGCCACATTGCTTGCTAAATCGCAGAAATCAACGCCGCGAACTAAACTGATCTAGGAAACAAAATTGTTACATACGGATCGAAGCCACGACCGCGTGCTTAATTTAAAAACAGCTTTATTATCACCGTCTCTTTATCGAATATGTAATATAAAAAACACACACACACACACCAATATCAAAATCATATTACAAGTTGATCAAACATGTAGTTTAATGCCATAACTCCTAAACTAAAGTTATTTAAGCTCACTCAATTAGACAGGCCACTTAGACGTTGACGGCATAATTCACACGGTGCTCGGTGTTGATTTTTTTTCATATTAAAACAAGTGCTTTTCTGCGATTTTTTTGTTTATTATTTTTTAAATTTTGTGTCTGGTAAGTTATCTTTGTTGTGTTGATTTTAAAAAATAAAAATGTACTTGTCGTGACGCAGCGGCACAGTATCAGATTATAAGCACGACTGTTGTGAGTTCAATTCTCAATCTAAATTCATTCCCTTTGCCTTTTATGCGGAATACAGTGTAATTTAAAAATATAATAAAAAAATGTTTAGATTTTAATTACTGTGCGTACAAACTTTACGGTTTTATATTATTAGTTAGCTAAATGTTTTATAACATCTATATTCTATATATGTAGGTACCCGGTGGCTGTGTCGCCTATAATTCAGAAACGGGGCCGAGGTCGCCCATTCGATGATAATTCACTAATCATTTATATCATCGTAAATCAAACGCTTGTTTTTTTTTATTAATATTTTGTAATATTGTTTTGACTAACTTTTGTTCTGTTGTTTTGCTTGTGTTTTTGTTGCTTTTTTGCTATCGAGTCCGGCGTGACGGAGTGGAGACTCGATCCTTACTCGTGGGAGTAAGTTATATTTTTTTCCTTGCTTTGGTGACAGGACAAAGCGTGGCGTTGAGTTAAGCCACTCAACACGCAATGTACGGAGTATTTTAATACTAGATCTAGTCAAGTCAAGTTAAGCTATTTCAGGTTGTTTTCAAACGCTAAAAAGTTTTTTTTTCACGCTGTATCTTTTACATAGCTAGGTAAACAGAGGGAACCTGGGAGCTTAATGTTTAGATATTGCCGTTCCCCATTTTCCGACAAATTCTGGAGGAATTGCGTGTTCGGTGGCGGAACCCAACGCCGCGCTTTACCTCTTTGCCAGTGCGAGGGAAATTGAAAATATTAAACATTTCATTTCCTCGATTACAAATCAAACCCATAACCTGTCGCGCTTACAGTCACACGTTTGTTATTGTTGTTTGTTAGTATATCAGTAAAATTCGCTAATACATAATAACATTTAACTCTGCATTACTGATAACCCGCGGGTTACTACGTATCGGTCGCGTGTCTATACTTCTTACTATATATAATATACTATATAATGTAATACTAGAGACTAGTAATTAAATTAATTGCACATTGCATTATGTTTTATTGCGCAATAATTTTATAATACTTTGTTAAATATGAAGAAAGCTGTTGAATATGGATACTTGTGTTAAATGTTATCACGAGCTCAGCTTTGCGGGTAGATAACAAATATAATAAATAATCAAATTAATAAAAATCAACAAAAAGATAAAAAAAAAGCTTTACTTTGCACCTATCCCGTACATAGCAGAGCATGTACAGAGACTAGTGTTAAAACACTCCGTTCCACAAGCCAAATTGCGTGGTGAGTGGCGAAACTTAAAGTGCAGCGGTAAGTTCCGCCACTCACCACTTGTTAACAGAGCGAAACAATAAAAATATTGATTTTCCTCCAGTCGGAATCGAACCAACGACCGTTGCGCTTACAATCAGACGGGTTCTATATATTTTATGGCAGTCTTCAATTATATTATACGAACGTATGTCTCACTTGCCTTGATGTGTTCAACGCGTCAATATTCAAGTAGTATACGCACTAACCCGAAATCTAAAGGGTTATCGCTATGATTATCGATAGTAGTGTCGAGAAAATGATACGTGATTGTTATTGTTTATATTAAACTTAACTAAATTAATATTTATAAAGAAAGAAATAGATGTTATTGCGGCGCAGTAGCAAGTGGCCCATTTTTGGGTGGAGTGGTTGTGGATTAGAAAGACACGTGTAATGTTTCTAGAGTAGCCAATATGGTGCCTTAGTAGGTTTTCTTTGAATATTCCAGTAAATATAAGAAGTACAAAAAGTATATGTACATTCTTCTTCTTCACGGGATTTTGAGAAAGGACAACCAACAAAGTGGTCCTGTAAGGCACTGGTTCCCAACCAGTGGTCCGCAAAAGCCTAAATATGGTCCGCAAACGATTTTAATTTTATGACGGGATAGTGATGCAAAGTTTCTGTTTGATTATCATAGTTATTTTTTACTATGCCTACATGCATAGTGGTCCCTGCTACCAAGAATTATATAAAAGTGGTCCTTGATCAAGAAAAGTTTATGAACCCCTGCTATAAAGGTTCTATTTTTTCTTTTAAGACACTATTTTAAAAAAAATGAATTTATTGTCTTTGCTCTTTATTTTGTTCATAATTTTGTTCGTGTAAAGCCATGTTGTCTAACCGAAAATAAAGTTCTATTTTGTCGTACACTAAATTTAAAAAAAACAAATCTAACCGCATACAAGAGTTGTCAATATTAAATAGTAACATAATTTATAGGCCAAATCTTAAGTGTTTTATTTCATTAAGTATATTTTATTGGTGAAATGAGGAAAACAAATAACAGTTTGTTGAAGCCAGTTGTGGCGAAGAGGCAAAAGCGTGCAATTGTAAACGTAACACATTGTGGGTTCAATTCCCACTCAAGGAAATTAAATGTTAAATATTTTAATTTCCTCGCTCTGGTAACGAAGCAAAGTGCGGCGTTTAGTAACCCCACTCAACCCTCGATGTTTTTAGAATTTGGCGGAAAATTTGGAACGGAAATGTCTTAATGAGAACGGAGTGTTTTAACAAGTGTCTCTAACACTAGGTTCCCTCAGTCTACCCCTCTATGTGCAGGATAAAGGGTAAATGAATAAAATATTTTTAAATACATTATGTTTTCGCCACGTTTGTCCCAGATAACATATTCTAATACATTTATTAAAATTCATATTAAATCGCATTTGTAATACGTATCGAGTGCTTGTATTGGTCGACGGAGACGCAGCACCTGATCAAATAATATGACGGCGCGAATTTTCTAAATAATATATTGACATTAAAAAAAAAGAGCTACATAGAAAGTTGTTTTATATTTGAATAATCGACTGTAAACGCAGCTGCTGCTGACTGTTAACACTAGGTTCCCTCTGCCTACCCTCCTGTGTGCGGGATACAGCGTGAAACTGAAAAAAAAAACAATTATATAAAACTTATCGCGCACATAAAAATGAACAGTTCAACGACAGGTCAATAAGATATTTGAGAACAACACTGATAATTCATAATGTAGGTATACAGACTGCTCAGTGAGACGTGAGTAACATTGTCATATCAATTTTGACCTGTGGTGATTAAAATTTATTTATTTATTTATTTGATTTACTTTGTATAGCTGACTGAATACGGCGGTTGTGGGTTCAAACTCCGGAACTTTAATGGAAAGAAAACGTTTAGTGGACACTTCCAGCAAAAAACTATATAGGTTTATAGTGGAGAATATAGTGACTGTTTATTATTTATCTCTCTGCCTACTTTGCAATGTTTCTACATATAATTGGCAGCTTAATCGTAACATAACACCGCACTCTAGCGGCAAATATTAATTTTGTAATAGTAATGAACCCACAACCACGCTTTTTGACCACTATTCCAACAGTAATTTTCCAAACGAATTAATTAATTTAAAACAGTATACATATACGAAAATCGCAAATGTCTGACATACATACAGTCGTCTGGAGGATAATTGGTAGCGTTTAGCACAGTGGGTGATTTAGCCGTAATTGGTGTTAAAATAAACACATAACTAGTTGATATGTAAGTTGGTGAGTCACTGACACTAGTTTGATTTTTATTTTGTCTAGAAGTTTTAAAATAAGAACATATTAAAATATTAGATTTTTCAATAAAAATATAATGTCGAGATAACGTATGTTGAGCGGCGGAAGCCTCTTCTTTTTCTTCCCAGTGTGAAAATGAAAATAATGTAGTCACCGAGGGGCAATCGAACCCATAACCGTCGCGCTTACAGACCGACTCCCAATTGTGTCCTAATATTTATTTAGGAGTATAAACACTGGGTCAAGCTCGGGTGACCGACCGTGTAAATATTAACAGCTTTTTGGGTCTCTATTTGATCAGGAGTCCCATATTTAGCTGTAGTGCTTAATTGGTAAATGATTTAGGTTTAAGGTCGACTCGACGCTCGTTAGGTGTAACAAGTAATTTACTATTGCAGCGTTGAGTTCTGTTTCGTTCAATTTATACGCTTTTTTTCATAAAGGTATGTTGACGAGATGTGGATAGTGTAATTTTTTCGTCATTGTTAACTTGGGAACCTAATGTTAAAGCGCCCTATTCCCTTTAGGACACTTCTGTTCCCCATTTTCGTCCGAATTCTGGAGGCATTGCGTGTTAAGCGGCGAAACTCAACGCCGTGCTTTATTTTGTTACCGTGTCTGAGCGATGAAATGAAAATAATTACTTCTAATGGGGATATTTGTAATATTTATTACCAGGTTAGTTTAGCTACGTCGAAAAGCGTGTCCGCCACGTGCGTGTCGCCGTGGTGGCGACAGTACTAAAGTAGGTACTCGTTGCGGGGATTGTTTAAGTAATAGTAAGCTTAAGTTTCTAATATAGGGATAATATTGGTTAAAAAAACAGTATATTTTTTTAACGGATTTGGATTTGATATCTCGTTTATTGTTAGTTGTGTCTTTGGATTGGAATTCTTGCAAAATATTAAACACACTTCAATAATTTTACTTATTTGTGACGCCATCGAGGCACGGCACTGTTGTGGGTTCGGCTCCCATTCGAGGGAATCAATTATTTTCATTTCCTAGGTCAGGTAACAAGACAAAATGTATTTAATTCGGACACACGTAATATAATTTGGCAAAAGATTATGAACTTAACACCAGTTTCCCTGTGATTACCCTGCTATATGCAGGATATATAAGAAGAAGCTAAAAAATACGTGACAAATATAGATAAATCATCTATTTGGCACTCCGCTATCCACTTTGCTGTATTTAAATAATAGTACTATCATCTTGTAATTGGTTTTCCGCTGTACAAAATGCTACGCACTCCACCAGCGTATGTCCGACACGTGCGCCTCGGTTGAACGTTAGGCGGCTATTTGTCAATGTTATTAATTATGGTGAAGGAATATTTTTATTGAGTGTTAAACAGGGGTTGATGTTTTGCGGATTTTTATGGAGGGTAGTTTTTGCGTATTATGGATTTAAATGTATTTTTCCACATAGCAAGGTGAGAAAGACAGCGTACCTAGAGTTAAAAAAACTCCGTCCGATGGTCAGCGCCCGAATTCGAGCCATTGCCTACTGAGTATCAGAACTCGACGCCGCATTGTGATGTCAGATCGAACCTACAGTCAAGCGCTGTACCACGCCACAATGTGTTGTTGTTTGCCATTAATTCCATAAAAAAAACAATTTCTACATAATAATTTGACACTTAAACTGAGCATTACGTACAACTTATACTAGTTAGAAGCGAGACACTCGAACAACTCCCATCGACGCCACTTCCACGAGTCATTCAGACGCGTTCACCGTGAAATGCGCGTTGATTTATGGGGTCCCGAACCATTGAGGTGCAGAGGGTGGGCATGGGGTGGTATTGCTGTGGGGAAACTACTGATGGGGTAAATTATTTACAGTATTATGTTATATTGGGATGCGATAGAAGTATATAATGAGATAATACTATAATAAATATGTTTTTTTTTATTAAACAAAAATCAAATGAAATCAATTCAGCTTCACGCTGTATCCCGCACACAGCAGGTTAGGCAGAGGGAACCTAGTGTTAAGACACTGTTCCCCACTTTTTGCGGAATTCTGGAGGTATTGAGTGTTGAGTGGCAAAACTCAACGTGGCGCTTAGCCTCGACACCAAAGCCAAGAAATGAAAATGTAAATTGAAGTAAATATATTTTTTATTTATTAAATACTAGCTTTTCATCTGATGCTTGGCGTATGGTCAAAGGGAAATAACTAAAAGTTATATATAATATTTGACATATTTCTAGACTGATCTGCAGTGTATAGCCTCGATGATGAATGGACTATCTACCAGAATAATATTTTTTTTATCAGAACCAGTAGTCTCTCAGATTTGTGTGTTCAAACAAACAAACTTTCCAGCTATATTAGTATAGGCGGTGTAGATTTGCTTAGCAAAGATAATTATATGATAAGCTATTTGGAGTATTTATACTAATATTTTTGAATATTTATATTTTTATGTTTTAGGCTAGCAAGACAAAATGTGATGGTATATCCTGGTATTTAATCTTGCAATCTTTTTAATGAAGTGAAAAAGTTATATAACAAGAAAAAAAATTATAAAGCGTTGGTTTTTGGTCACGTATAATATACCACCCATCACGTTTAAGAAATAACTTAGTGGGTGATATAACTATGTAGTGAAATCTCCTAAAGTGAATTTCTTGTATAATATAACAGAAACCACCTTCTTCAATATAAAAAATACCCAAAAAGAAATCGAATCCACAACCACCGCTTATACAATCACATAATTATCACTGCATAATGCATATATACCTATTTACATGATAATTTAATAGCTTCAATGCAGTAGGTAGTTAATAGCATTATAAGTCCCTTTCTCGGTTATTACGCTACACTGCAATTGAATATCGTTGTGCCTTATAATTGATTCGTATGATGTATGTAGGTATCTACGTGAAAGTGACCTTGCAACGCGAACGTCTTCTTCGTTCTTCGTGCTGGTGATCAGTCCCGGATTCGATATCGTGATAAATTTGTGGGTCAAAATTGTTTAATTGGAAGTGTTTTAATATGTTTACTTTTTGATTTAGAAGAAGTAAGAGTTACTTTGATTGAACTTTTTAATCTTAGGAAACATTGGTACAAATTGAAAAAAAAATCTTAGTAACAAAAAATTTTTTACAAAAATTTATTCATAATGAACTCGTGGGAAAAATGATTTAATTTAAACTATTTTAGAGGGGTTGAGGCCAGTCGATGCACAGGGCACAAGTGTAAACGCGTCTGGTTGTGGGTTCGATCCCCACTCGAGGAAATGAAATATTTATATAAATATATATTTTCATTTCTTCGCTCTGGTGTCGAGTAATATTTTCCTACTAAAATCGATAGCTTTATATCGACGTATGTAAGCTAACGGAGTAGCTACTGACTTCACGGTACCGTATAATTTGTGTCAGCCCCCATGGGTTGGTGAAGCTTGAACTTTAATGCATGGGCTATGACAAACGTGGATTACTGCTATGGTGCAGTGGAAATAAGTTAAATTGATATTGTAGGTAGTATAGGGAGCTTATTTTTTTTAAATAATATTAGTTTTTTTTCTAGATTTGTATTCTATAAAGTTATATTTATTATTCAAGAATCCAAATATGTCAAAATGTATAAATAATAATACTTTCAAAAATTTTCTTTTTACTTAGATTTTTGTTTTAAGTGATTGAATGATAATAAAATATTAATAATAATACAATGACTCTATCAATGTATAATTTATTTTTAAAGATTGTTTAGTCCAGATTTTCGAAACAAAGTAACATTTGTATCGTAATAATAACTATCGTATGTACTACAATAATAGATAATGTTTGTTAGATCATTATGTAAGAGCGTATAGAGATAATCCATGATAAAAATTGTATAGAACTCTTTAATACCTCTCGACGACTGAAGTGGATTTATTTAAACCAAGTGTCCAGTTGTCAAGGGTCTCGCTGTGAGCGCGATGGTGGTGGGTACGACCCGTGTTAGAGGGACGATGATATGTGATGATAGAAGATTGTCCATACTATACTTATTATTATTATAAATATATGATTTTGTTTGGTTTAACACGCCAAACTCAGTAACTACTAATCGAAAAAATAATTATTTTTGTGTTAAGTGGTCCATTTATTGAGAAATTTTGTAATACCTTGGTTACATTAGATCGCGTTATTCGTGTTGACATAGAGTTTACACTGTTATTGCCCTTAGAGTTACCTCTGACACTTAGATTGTGTCATGTGGCAAAGACAACAAGTTTCATTCCCATTTGACCACGGGGAGAATAGCCAGTTAAAAATATTAGATCTTCCTTACTATGCAATGGATTTTGATGCGGTTTTCACTAATATTGCCGCGCTTTAAATCGTTACGGGAGTAAGGACACAAATATGTTATATATTTAATTTCCTTGAATGGGAATCAAACCTACAACCTGTCGCATTTATGGTCGCACGCTTGTGTCCCTACGCCACGACGTCTGGCCTCACTGGTAAACGATAAGTATATAATAATAACAAGATCATATGATACTTTTTTATCATTTTATCAATACAGAATCCACTTAATGCCTCTCAATGATTTCAAGTGGGTCGCATTTACCCCGCACGGATTTGAATGAGCACCCCACGAATACGCTTGGTTATTTTGATTAATCGTTACTATAAATAATTTTTCTACCATTACGGGTTTTTTAAAAGGGTGGCTGTGTGTTCACTGTGTGTAAAATTTTATTAAGCAGTAGGTCAGAAGTAATTTTATGTACTGATTTTATTGTTGTGTTAAAACGCGTTTTTTGGAGAATATTAAATATATTTGTAAAATATTCCAGGCATTGCGTGCTGAATATATTTTACATTGGGTAGTCTGTCTCTGCCTACCACTAGCGGGAAACAAGCGTGGAGGTGGTTTTTTAAGGTTCCGTACCTCAAAAGACGGTACTCTTATAAGATAATTTTATTGTTCGTCTGACTGTAGGTCTTTCAGAGCAACGGTAATTAAGAATCTAATAAGAGATAATATTAAGTAAATAATGTAAAAATCGAAGTAATAAAAAAAAAGAGATCTACTTGCCGTATAGTTATACCTACTATAGGATATTATATATTAAAAAAACATAAAAGTTGCACTGGCATTTGAACCCACAACCCATCGCCTTACTAATAAATACTTAAAACTAAGCCATATTAATTTAGCATGACGTTTTTATTAATTTGAACATAAGCGTGTCGTCGGTGGAGGCGATCGCTCCCCTCTTAGCTTTGTTATACTGTAACAGTATTATATAGATTAGCCAAGTCACTTTGACAGTTGGGGGCTTTGACATGTTTCGGGTTTGATGTTGTATTTTAATGATTTTTTATTATTTATATATAACTTAATAGGGTTTTGTTGATTGATATATTATATAGTGGCCGTTGTGCAATTTTACGTTGTAGAGCGCTGAAACTTGATAGAACTAAATTAGTTATACATATAGATTAGACAAGACGTTTCATAATCTTGTCTAAGAGAAGTAGGGGGAAGCCTCGGTTGACCTTCGAAAATACTGTATCAAGGATACTGGAGGAAGATCACGTAAAAAGCATGATGACCACTCTGAGGGCATGTACGAAGAGGTTGATGGAAGTGGACGAGGCGAATGAAGTATGTAGAGACCTTAGCGTTTGGCGCTCCGTTCTCTCTGACTACCCCGCTAGGGTAAAGCATGAAGCTAAGTAAGTAAGTCTTGATTTGAGTCCACTACCATCGCGTAGTAGTTCAACTACTACTACTGATTCGAATTGAAAATTACTGTTCGTTTTAAAAATCCCATTAATTTAAGAAAGCTATGGGCTATATCGCTTCGTTATTCGTTACTCCTTTCGATATATCTCACTGTAGCTGTAGTCAGGGTTACCTCAAAGGCAAAGCAATCAAGCTATTTTCATTTGAATATACGCAAAGTAAGACGCACGTATTTGCTAGCTTTGTTTTTCAGCTTCACGCGGTATTCCGCTTATTGCAGAGTAGGCAGAGGGACTTACTTAGTGTTAAGATATTTCGTTCCCCGTTCACCACTTTCCGCCGAATTTCAAGACAATTCTTCATGAGTGTGGAATCTCAACGCCGCGCTTTTGCCTTGATACCAGAGCGATGTGTCAAACTCAGAATCTTCTTACAGTCACACGCTCGTGCCCCTGCGCCAGGACGGCCTCAAATCTTAATTTAATTTTAATGTTAGTATTTAAATGAGATTTTCACAATCTCAGTAACATTATTGTGCACAGGCAGCACAGAATAATTGACTTTCATTTTGGGTAGCGAGCTATTATGAAGTAAATTAATAATTCTCCTTCACAGTACGTACTGTGAAGGAATAAGGTTAATCGTATCCTATAACAGGACGGTTTATCTCGCATTGTTTCGTGAAACACCCTATTGTTTAGTAAGTAGAATGGCTCGGTACTTTTTTGTTGGTATTTTTTTATATTATGTAAAAAGTACTTTTAGAGTTATGAGAGAAATTAATATTTAGACACTTTGTTCTCCGTTTTGAAATTACTATATACGAAAAAAAAAGAGAAACTTCAGTTTTCGATAGATTTTCAATGTATCTTAATGGTTATAACCATTAGGTTATAATTATTCCAATTTTAGTAAACATATTTCACGCTGTATCTCACATATAGCAGATTAGGCAGAGGGACCTGAGAACTTTTCCGTTCCCATGAAAATATTTCCGTTGCCCATTTTCCTCCGAATTCTTGAAGCATTGCATGTTGAGTGGCATATCTTAACGCCGCGATTTGTCTCGTTACCAGACGAAGGAATTAAAATATTGTATATGTGTCCCTGCCTCGACGGCCTCATACACTAGCTGGTATTTTACTTTAACGTTTGAAACCTGGTTTGTTTATTCTTCAACTTAGGATGTACGCGTAGGCATAGAAAAAACCGTTGATTCTTCACTTCTATTCTACAATATTTTTTTCAATAAATATACAGCTTTATATAAAACAGATATGGCATAACACGTAAATATAACGTTTCACTACACTCGAGGAACGCGTTATTGCTTATTATTTTGTTTCTAATAAAATTTATGGAAATTAATAATACTTATTATTTTGACAGTCACAGAAAAAGCTGGTTACCAGTCGCCATATGGAGGCATGGACAATGGCATGGTGAGTCATTTTTTTTAAATAATTAATTTTGTTTTTTTTTGTGAATGTGAAATTTATAGAGATACAGTAGTGACATCAATTATTATATAAGTTATTCGGTCTAGACGAGTTAAGTAGGACCAGTTATTGTTACTTCCCAAATTATATCTCTAAAGATTTTTTTCTGAAATCCAGCATCGTCAGACGTCCCGATTTTGCCGGGACTTCCCAATTTTTAGCCCAAAATTGAAATGTCTCCAACGGACAGACATGGTCCTACTTTTCGTAAAATATTTCACGCATTTAAATCATTCTTTTTTTATTTTAATTCATTTTTTGTAATATGTTACTTACAGTTCCAGAGATAACTGTCCCGCTTTTCTAGACCAAATCTGGTAACGCTGATATTATCCCCCAGATTGTACATTCTTTGCCAATCTCTTAAAATGTGATTAAAATATAAATATTATTTCAACTATACCAAATTTTTTTTAATATTATTAAAGTGTATTTATGGAAAGTTGTTTGGTTATTACAGTTTCACGGTTTTCCCACATAGCAGGGCAGGGTCATTTTTCTTACTACCAGAGCGTCTAAATTAAAATAACTTATTAGTACCTGAGTGAGAATCGAACCCACTTGCACACTCCATACATCCTGTGTATTAACAATATCGTTCGGCTCTGTAATAATGACTTTACTAGAGAAATTTCTGTAAAAGCCCTTACTACATACATAAGTGCCGGAAACACAAAAGTTGTAATAGTCTTAGTAAACTTTTGCTATAATGACCAGAAGTAGACTTGGTGTGGCTCAGTTTATGTGATAGGTTATATAGGTTTATTGTATAGGTTCAAATTAATACTTGAAATTTATTAATTATTTAAAAAAAATATTCAAAAATATTGATCCGTTTGGGTATGTGGATATATGGCGCAGTAGATATCTTGGGTTCCGATCCCACTCGGGAGATGATTGATTGTGTCTGCCTTGCTCTGGTAAGACAATACGCGTTGTTTCATTATTCCATTCAACACGCTATATATATATATTCTCGAATTTTCTTGTCATTTGGTTCTTCTCTCTTAGATACAGCGTAAAGCTGAAAAAAAAGTGATTAGTCAGGTCAGTTGAATTTAGTATACTGTATACAAATTACAAATTTACAATAAGTTCTGAATAGATACTCGTTCAACATTTTCGTTATAAATATTTCGTTCGATAAAATATTTACTATTCTTGGTTCACCCGTTTTGATTTATGTGGGATCCGTTCTTGTAAGCTGAAAAACCGCGACGCTTGCATTTCTTACATCTTTTGTATGTATTTTTACTTTTTACTGGAATATTTATGGAAAAATGATGGCCTTATTGTGTAATGGCGCGTATGGGTAGTGTAGATAGATGGTTGTGGTTCGATTTCCGATATGCATTCTTTTTATTTAGGAACCGGTTTACATTAAGTTAACACTAAATATTAAGAGAAGTTGGTCAAAATCCAATAGTGGAAACTATTAAACCGGTTAAACCGATTAGCACGCACAAATGCATCGACAAACAGACGAAAAATAATTAAAATATTGTTTTGCGGTCCTATTACATTGATAAATGGTTCCAATAGTAGTTTTCATATATATTTTCTATGTACACGTGACAGCGATCTGTTAGAATTTTGTTATATTAAAAATATATAAGTTTAAGTATAATGGATAATTCTTTTTAAATATTTATTAATAACTTTTGAAACATACACAATAAATATAGTTATTAAGAAATTCACTTTTTCAAATAACACTCTGGTTAAGTTCGTTAGTTTTTCAAAAACTGTTAAATTATAATTTAAGTTATCAAAATTTAAAAAATGTTAAATTATAATTTTGTATTATAAAAAAATAAAATTAAAAAAACATTGCCCCGGGTGAGGATCGAACTCACGACCTTAAGATTATGAGACTTACGCGCTGCCTACTGCGCTACCGAGGCCGGTAATTGTTACTTTGAAATAGGTCATATGATTGTGCTTAGTTCTCTCCAAATGCGATAATTCGTTTTGCACGGATTGCAGCCTGAGCGCAATCCGTGCAAAACGTATACGTAGAGTGAGTCTGAATTAGAACATGTAAACGCGACCTTAGTGGATTTGATTCCCACTCGGGGGATTCTTTTTTTATTTTCAAATTATTCTGTATGGTTACAGTATGAGATGAGCAGACTTTTGATTTTACTTTAAACTAAATTAATAAAAATACTCGCTATAATCACAGGAACTGTGAAGAAACCTTACAAAAACAACCATTTTTTATTTATTTTTCATAGAGTTTTATTCTTTGATGCATTGGAAATAGGTAAGCCTCAGTAATGTACCCACTACCTACTGTAGCTTAGAATAGTATAGTAATTAGTAACTGGTAATAGTTTATATTCACCTGCCGCAACTGGTTTCAATAATAAACATGTTTTGTAACACGTGTTATTTGGGATATGTTATTGAATATTGAGCTATTATATACGCAGCGGATGTCTGACTGTATAGATGATTGTGGGTTCGATCCATACTCGCAGAAATGATAACATTTACAAATATTTTTTTGGATCACTTTTTTATTATGTTGGGGAGTTGGCAGAAAGAAGTTAAGATATTCTATTCGCATGTTCCAAGAGGAATTAAACTCAGGTGGCAGATTCCAACGATTTTGTTTTTTTTAACTATAATGTTAAAAAAATATATGTTTTTTTTTTCAAATATAGTCCCTACCACCAGTTCTCTAAAAACTACTAAAGACTATGTTAATTTTTTATATCACTACGATGCTGCTGACTGCTTCGTATAGCAAGTAGACAGGGACTTCGTTTTAAGACACTCCGTTCCCTACGCACATTGCGAATTGAGTGACGCAACCAACGGCTTGTCGTGTTACCAGAGTTCCCCTGAATACTAATTAAACACGCTACCGTCGCGTTTGCAGTCAGATGCTGTGTCGGTGTGCCATTACGGCCCTATTGCTGATAATAATATTAAACATCGATGTGACCAATTGAAGTGTTCTTACACGCCATATTATAAATATTTTTATTATCTGCCATATGTGGTATTCAATAAAATTATCATAATCTTATAGCGATTTGTATAGATGTAATCTACCTATTGAACTTAATGTTAAGACATTTCGTTCAAAGTTTTCGCTTTAATTTTAAACATTGAGTGTTGGATTGCGGAATTCAACGCCACACTTTGTTTTCATAGCGGAAAATTAAAAAGTGTGGATATCGAACCCACAATCTTCACGTTTCGATTCAGATTCTGTCCCATTGAATCATAATTCTCTATTTTTTAATTAATATAATTAAAATATTAATTTCAAAAAAAAAATTGCTTTAAAATATTCATTTTTTTTTGTTTTTTTGGGTGCCGAGATAGTTCCATCCATATCTCGAAAATTACTGAACCAATTTTAACTACTGTTCTATGCACTGGTATATGTCTCATTTAAATAAAAAAAGTATTGGCTCACTGTGTGTTATCTAGATCCACCAATATCACATACATACATACATACATACATATCAAACCGATAACCTCTGGTTTTTGAAGTCGGCTCAAAAAAGCCGGCTTTAGATCCCTGTTTGTCAAGCATTAATACAATTTCTACAAATTCGTTATAAAATTGGAATTTTCTAACTAACTAACAATATATCGAAACTGTCAGTTTTTCTATATGGGCAATTTTATCGTGGCATCAAGTTTTATAAATATGAACTGTGTAACATCTGTCCGTCCGGTCGCATTCCGACGACGGACGGACAACTTTAAATATATTATGATTAGTTAACTATCCACTGAACTAGTCTAGCTAAACAACACTATGAGCCTAACTCAGAAATGTCACTTAGTGAATACTTAATGTTGAGTTTCTTTTTAACTTCATGCTGTATCCCGTACATTGCAGGGTAGACAGAGAGAATAAGAGAGTTAAGACACACCGTTCCCATTATGACACTTCTGTACCACACTTTCCGCCGAATTCTTGCTTCTTGCTTGCGTGTTGAGTGGCGGAACTCTGCAGTGCTTTGTCTCCTTGTAGAACAAAAAAATAAATTATTGAATATTGCATTACCCAAGTGGACATCGAACCCCAAACCGTTGCGTAAACTTTATAATTATTTTCTAAAACGATCAGAAGCTATACTTTAGTGGAGCAAATACTCAATTCACCTGACTTCCAAGCTTGAGCACGCGTCAACAAATATGTAGGTGGAATGAAAAGTTTCCGATTTATATTAATCTTTAATTAATCTATTTATTATGCTCTGACTCTTGATCTTGGTCGCTTGGTTGCTACTTCTTAAACTTGGTTAAGCGCTGTTCCGGCTAATTGATGTTTGGATGGGTGGGTGTTTTGAAATGTTTTATTTTGTCAAGGTTCCTTATTCTTATTAGGTTGGTGTAGATTGGTCAGCTCACTTGTTAGATTTGTTAAGTTTAGTTCTGTATTTGTCTTGTTTTTGGTTTTTTTTTAAATAATTTATAGATACTACTTGAGATTATTTTTCTTGAGTCTTATATACTTACCGCTGAATGTTCCAATTTGGCGTTAATTTTAATAAGAAACGTCGTAAATAATTGTTAGATGAGGTTAATTGAGATTGTATTTTTTCCAGTTTATATATTTTTTTTTTCGTAGACGGGCTCTAGCCATGTGTACATAATTTTTTTTATGGTTTGCTAAAAGATGTAATATATAATTAAAGAAATTAACTAGCCGCAATATAATTATTTTAATAAATCCTATACATAATAATTTTCCAAAATTATCACCTAAAATCCAAGAAAATACACAAAGCAGGTATTTAACTGCAGCGAATTGTTCTATTTATTTGCCACCCAGCCCACCCCCATCTTTGAGGAGGAGATGTCTCTAACTCACAACCCTTGAGACACTGCCGTAAGAAAGTGTTTTATAATTGGGATATTAAAACAGCAATTATAAATGTAATGACCACTTTCAGTTTTGTAAAGGAAAGGGGTGAAGCGATATTCGGACTATTAAGCAATTGGACTATAATTAGATACACTTTAATTACATTCGAATTGTATTGTTTTATTGAACATATAATTGTTTTAGATTGTATGTGATTGGAAATTAGTGGAGGTTAACCTGAATTTTCATGTTTTAGAGTAGGTAGGTACATGTATCGGGTATGTTGCTATGGGAGGCCAACTTAATTGTAGCGTACAACTATTATAAAACGATGACATTATGATACTAGCTAGTACGGTCCCATTGTTGGCTTTCCTGTCTTTTCACTTTTGCCTATTTCATCCTGCTCTACACCAGACAGATCTGTAATGGTCCAGCTCTTCCCGCCATTCTCGTTTTGGTCTGCGGATATCTCTGGCGCGATGACATTACGCAGAGAACTTTCTGTAGATTAATATATTTTTAAGATAAATATTTCAAAAGGTGCTTTCCAATATTTTATCGGATCGCTTTTAATTGAAAAGTTTTTACTTGTCTCTCCATTACTACTACTCGCATTTTTCTCTCCTATTATCAAGTATTTTGTTAGAAGAATACTAAAATCGGATAATCCACTTTCGCCCACGTCAGTACGAAGACATTACATCGACTATAAAGCTGGAGAGACTCGGGCGGCTAGCGTCTTTCGTCTATATAATGTGCGTAGATATACTTCTACAGAATCTTGCTTTGTTATATTTATCTCACTGGTAGAATATCTTATAGTAAGATAGTGTTAATAATTAAGTAATTAATTAATTGAGGTCATCGTAGCGCAGTGGGACAGCATTTGAGTAACTTGGCACTAGGTGTCCAGGTCAACCCTGCTGTAGGTAGTATAGAGATAGTTGAAAACAAATTTTTTATACTGTTTTTGTATACTTGTAGGACTAACTAACTACATTAGTGGAATGAAAGTTGAAATTATGCGGAAAAATAAGTGTTTATTGCTCATATTTAAAATATGATCCCTTGCTTGATTTCTAAGACAAAAGCAGATGTTGGATTTTAGTCAAACTAATCATGTGTCTGTCAAATCTATAAAATCCAACGTCTTTATAATTTTTGTCTTATTTTGAAAATAATTGGTTTAATATTGTAATTTTAAATGTAGTGTTAAGTTACTCCGTACCCGATTAGGCCCAATTTTCATTCGAATCATTGCGCTTTGAGTGATAGGACTCAACTCTGTTCCTGTGAGTAGGTGAGATAAAAATGAAATTAAATAATCATAACTACGAATAACTTCGAATGTTAGTCGAACCAAGTACCATCTGGTCAGCAGACCCTGTTGCACTGCATCATGGCGGTCTCTATTTGACGGCTATTTAGACATCTATTACACCGACTAAATGTTTACTTCTGTCGAGAAAACAAAATTCGTGTAGCCTATTAAGTCGTCCCAAAGGACCATCGCTAAGTGGACTCGCTGTAACAACGGTAGTTGACCTAATGTATTAAATGGGTGTACTTGCCTTACGAGATCGCTGAGTGGGTGTTATGAGGTTCTTTCTGGAGAAATCCCTTTTATTAAAGAAAGCTGCATGCAAGAAATAAGGAAGTTTATTAAATCTATGCACTATATTTGTTATTACTTTTACTATAGATGTGTGCAAAAAGAATATTATAATTTGTTACATATACAGGCGCTTATCTGACTCTGTTAAGTTGTGTTTGTACCACTATCATCATAAAATTGATAAATTATAATAAATCAATATTTTTTTCTTCCATGAAGGTTGATCCAACGGTTCCTTTATTTCAAATTTAAATAAATAACCATCTGTTGGTGTAAGATCCGCCGAATAAAAAAAAATTCTTTTGAAAAACCAATAGCTAGAAGTAAGTAAGAGTTTTATATCTGCAACTTCTGTAATTTACTTTTTGTTGAAATTTATAAAATTTGTATATCTGATAACATTAACACTGTGACTTTGAGAGACAGAGAGAGAGAAAATACAAAATTATGCATTAAATATTCATAAACTGAAATACATAATGTTATTTCACTATTATTGTACTTTTGATGTTATTTGATCACATATCTATATACAGTATCGTAATCGTCCCAATCAGTTATCACATCAGCAACACTACCACGATCACACAACAGTTAATACACCTGTATTGTTGTATCACGCTCACTAATCACTTTTGATCGAAGTACGGCGTGGCGGCGACGTCGTGTGCGGCGTCCAATGGCCACCAGCCCGACCGCCGCCACAACCATCACCAGCACCACCAACACGCGGACGTACCACCACAATGGGTGAGATAGTGTTGTTGAGATAGTTGTTTGTTTTTGTGACACGCTGTTGTTGATTTTTGTTTCGCACTTAACATTTTTGCTTGTATGTATGTAGGATCCATTAAGGCGAGTGTAATAGAGTTGATGTTAAGATTGTTGTTTCGGTGATACGCTGTTGTTTTTTGTTGTTATTTGCACTGAACATTATTGCTGCTTATTTTTGTTTTTCTTTCCGAATTGATTATCGCTTTTTATGGCATATTTTGCACTTTTTTTTTCACTTTAAATCTGAATGTTGTTGTTTTTCTTTTATATTCTAGCACTAGTGTGTGCTTGTTTCCCCTTATGTTTTTTCTTGATTTCTTATAATTAATTATACTTTACTTCATTGATATTTATTGAGTGATTTCATTTTTTTACGTGTATAGTAATGAGACACAGAAAATAGTTTTTGTAATTAGATTATTTTTACAAAAAAAATCTAATTACTAATAAGGTCTGTTAAAAAAAACAAACTTAAATTTTTTTTACTAGCTCATTAATTTTTACAAGTCTTTACAAGCGTTTAGAACGCTTCGGTTGTGGGTGCGGTTCTTACTCGGGGGAATAGACTATTATCATTTCCTCGCACTAGTAACAAGACAAAGCGCGGCGTTGGTTTCGCAACTCAACACTCAATGATAACTAAGGTATACAAGCGGGATACAGCGTGAAGCTATTTTCGTCTTTAATTTAATACCTTTCTATATAAATCCAGGCTGAGTTCTAGTCACCTCTATTAATTGTTATCAACCACAGTCTAAAGTATTATAATACGGAAACATAAAACCATTGTAACAGTAACGCGCGTATCATATTCGTGCTCTATCTGTTCGCACTTTGATTTGACCAGCTCCAATGTATTATTGTACACGTACGCATATTAATACTGTAAATACCTGATTATAAAAGAAAAGTCTAGCTGAGTTTCTGTTCTCTAGTACAGGTTCTTCTCGGATCTGAGGCATTTTAACTTTGGTGAAGCCGTGTTAAATTATTTAAAAGTTCAAAAGTGTCGCATGTAGCGATAGGGTGTGGGTTTTATTCTCACACGGGGTAATTTCATTTTCTCGCTCTGGTAAAGAGGCAAAAGTGCGGCGTTCAGTTTCGCCACGCACCACGTAATGCCTCCAGAATTCGGCGGAAAGTGAGTAACGGAAGGTTTCCAGGTTCCTTCAGGTGCTTACGCTTAACGGGAAACAGCGTGAGTTAAAAAATATATTGTACATAAAATTAATTTTAAATATACCTGATCTAATTAATAATATATCGCAACTACTCTAGCCAATTAAGTGATACATTCACATCCGGAGATACCAAAGCTATGCGGCGGTTACAGCGTTTTATTGTGGGCTCTTACGCCGAAATATTCTTTTAAGCTTCCGAATCTTAAAATTTTTACGATCATATATTTAAATTGTTACTCAAACTTAAGATTAACTCGTTAGACATTTAAGATTATAACCATACTAAAATTTGGTAAAAACTCTTACTTTATCTGATTTTTTACAGACATTTTTATAATAGTGTAAGACAGTGACGGGAAGTTTTGTGTTTAGATAAGACACTCCGTTCTCCCCTTTTTTTCTATTCGAAACCAAAAGTGGCAGAACTCAATGCCGCCCTTTGTCTTCGACTGAGCGGGGAAATGAAAATAATATAAATATTATCATTTACCCTAGTATGGATCGAAGAACGAATTTCCATATTTTATAATTTTGATTCCCTTTACACCATTATAAAATTATTACAATATATCATTTAAAACGATACGCTTATGTAATACATTTCACAACAACCAGCATTAAGAAAGTCGCGAACTAAATTCTATAGTATAATATTGAACCTTCAGCCCCCCTGTCCCCTGTCCCCCGTCCCTATGCTATATGGTGATTGGTGGTGGACGACAGGTGCGCGTGCGCCGGAATTATTATATGGAAAGGGCGTACTGTGGACACCATAGGTTATGTTTTGTTTGGGATTTGTAGATTATGATTAGATTTTTAGTTTTTTTTAGACGAAGTGTATTGAGTTTTGTTAGATTTGAAGGATTTTTGAGCAATTATGATTCGGTGGTTAAGGAGGTAGGTTCCAATTTTTGGAAGTTTCTTTTACATTTAGGATGATCGATGATGAATCGTATACCAATACATAATCTTTGCAAAGGCGTTGTAGACTTTGATTAAAATTGCAGACATTGAAAAAAGCTTGCATTAAATTTATCAAAGAAAAATACATTTTATATTTATTGTTTATTTTATTTATATCGAACCCGCTATCTTTGTTAAGCGAAACTCTGACATTGATAATGTTAATTTAACAAAACTTTTGCTTTCACTCATAAATATTTCCATTGTGTCAGATATATTACATTCTTTAGGAACGTTTAATTTACTCTATATGGTTAATTAGTGGAATAAATACGAAAGGCGTGTTGTTGAATGTTTTTTTTCTTATAGTATTGAAAAGTATTTATTAAGGCACTTATATTGTGTAATTATTTTATATTGTTGTTTTTTATGATACCTCTAAGAAATAAATTTAAATAAGTTATAAGTAAAGTTTAAAGTTAACACAGTGTTAACCACAGCGAGATTTTTATATCCATCTATTTATTCTACTGTATTGATATCCAAAGTAAACGATAAAATATATTTTATGTTTTATTTTAGGCCAGTCGTAGCGCAGTGGCACAAGTGTGACTGTAAAACCGACTGGTTGTGACACTCGAGGAGATGAAATATTTACTTAATTTATATTTCCATTTCTTCGCTCTGGT
>DWAO01000191.1:0-30776 GCA_018230605.1 Heliconius congener | reverse complement strand
CATGTATGAAGAGGTTGATGACAGTGGACGAGGCGAAAGAGGTATGTAGAGACCGGATAAAGCGTGAAGGTAGTAGTAGTAGTAGTAATATTAATTAAATTTAAAAATTTACATATACGATCATTAGTTTGTCATTACATTAGAAGAGTTCCGAAACTGTTAATCTTACATTTTTTTTTATTTTACTAATATATTTTATCAGTTTCAGTTTCTGTTAAGATACAATTTCCCACTTTCTTCCCCTTTTGCGGGCCGTGGTGTATTTTGTTAACGGAGCGTATACGAAAAGGATTAAGTGAGAATCGAACTTACAACCACATTAGCAATCATACATTGTGCCACAACGCTTCGACGGCCTTTTAAGAATAAATTTATTTATTTGTAACCATCCCCGAATTGGAAATGGATATAATTTCTTTTATTGATAGCACTTGTATGTGTACATCATTATTTGGTTGAGGTAGTGGATACGTGACTGCTCTTTTTTCATGATTAACTTGCAATAACTTAAGAAAGACGTAGGTCTCTGATATTAAAATTTTGCTTTTTTTTTTGGATTAACTTGCAGTAACTTAAGAAAGACATAGGTCTATGACATATGTGAATGAATTATATTCTTAAGGTAGGTGAAGTAGATATATACTAAGGATAGCATATTTTTAACACAATTCTTAATTGCGGAAGGAATGTGAGAACGTATGGCTTAGTGGTCACAGCGCTTGGACAGTTTCCAAAAAGCGCGGGTTCAAATTAAAAAAATCCTTTTCCTTTGTCAATTGTGTCAATTTAAATTATCAAAAGCAATAATCAATATTTTATACCACGTACAATGTATATATGTATACATGAGTATAACTCACGTATCTGGAGCTCATATAATGTGTAGATTTGAAGTAAATTAGCAAAACCTAACATATCACAGTTGTTTATATGTGTAGCCACATTATATTTTACAGTATACATACCCGTATCAAATTACTTGGGTGTTTCACAACGATTTATAATTCATATCAAACGATGTAACTAATGAATAATTAATATATTTAGTATTTAATCGTTATAGTATTATAAATAATGTTTTAATTGGTCATTGTTCAAGTTATTTAGAATTTTCTCTATTTATTCAAGTTGCCCTTTTACCAAACAGAATCACTTAATTCCTTAGTTTTCAATTACTATAAGTGAAGTAGCGTTTTATGTCACGTATTTTTATTTTTTTAGCATCACGCTGTATCCCGCATAAAGCAGGATAGGAAGGAACTTCGAAACTTAGTCTAGCCTAGACTCTCCGTTCCCATCAAGACGCCTGTGTGTTCCAAAATACTGCAAATTTAAGCAAATTTTGAAGGTATTGCGTGCTGAATGGCGGAACTCAAATGAAAATATTTCATATTTCGTTTCCTCGAATGTGAATCGAAATCACAACCTGTCGTTTTGTCACACACCACGACTGGCCATAGTACATATATGTATGTATATATTAATATTATGAACCTAAAGCGTTTGCTTGGTTAAACCGGTTTAACAATAATTACTTATTTGAAAAGATTTTTTTTGTATAGATTAAGTCCATTCAACATTTTGATGCAACCCAACGTACCTGCGATCATAGGTACCTACATAAGACCTATGTATGTCATATAATACAACTTTCAGTTATTTCTATACGAAGACAAAGTCAAATATTGGTAACCCCCCTATAAATATCGAACCCACGATCTCCATGAAGCTTACTAAAACTCCGAAAAGGTATTCGTTACGTTGAGAATTTTCAAGAAGAACTATGTATAATAAGACATTGACTCATAAATTGAGACATTTGCTAGTATCGCTGTGCACATACGTACGTACACAGATGAACTATCACAGAATGGGCGTAATGGAAATGATCTCATCTGTCAACTGTATGCGTCAGTGATACAACTGTTTAACTTTATATGTTTTAGAGTACGGTTTGTACTATCGTTTAATTATCTAGATATCTTAATAGTACGATAACATTTAAGTAATAATTTATTTAAATACTATGAAATTCATTTTTGTGTAAATAAATATCTAGAAATAAAAAGGATTCCAAACAAATATCTGTACGCTTCATCCCGCATAGCAGTGGGTGGGCAAAAGGAGTTAAGTTAAGACTTAGGACACTTCGTTCCCAACCTTCAGCATAATTTTTGAGACATTGCGTGTTGAGTGGCGGAACTAAACGCTGCAAAATTGTAAATGGCTTCCTTCTGGGTGTTGATAAAAGCCACAATTATGTTTACAAGCAAATATTTCAACACTGTTCTACGACGTCCTCTTGTATTTCCAAGTTTCTCATAGAAAATGTATACATTCTAATAAGATATTATTAGGAACTCTAGGTGTCTTCGCTGTCTACTTTCTTATATTTGTTAAGTGGAAAGACTAGATAGTAGTAATAGGTGGACCTAGGAAAAGCTTATATAAATTTCACTTTACCTACGTACCTTTTAATTTGGAACTGGTAATAAAAATATCCTGGTGACCTTTTAAAAATATTAATATTATTTTTGCAATGATTTAAAATAGCCGATAGATAACATTAGCCGTTTTAGCTTCACGATGTATCCCACAAATAGTAGGGTAAAAAATTGAACATAGTGTAAAGGCCTTCCGTTGCCCACTTTCCGTCCAATTATCGAGACACTGTGTGTTGAGTGGCCGTACTCACCGTTGCGCTTTGCCTTGTAACCCAAATTAGGAAATAAAAATAATTTATTGCTCAGAGTGGAAATCGAATTCATTACCACGATTAACTCAATCAAACATTTATATCACACATCATTCACATTTTTTTCTAATTGGTTCACAGCAAAAGCGTGAAAGTCTTTTCGGCAAAATGGGGGCCTCTATAGGCGTTTATTGTATGAGACGGTCAAGGTTAGAGGTTTAACCTTTAAATAATAATACTGTGCCAAATACACACTACAAAGTGTACGAAACCGGCAAGTTACGTCGAACACCAGCTAAAGTCATTAACAACTGAATCGTTAACAACGCAAGTATTTGACTGAAGGTGCGGTTGTTGGGAGTTCGATTTCTACTTGTTAAAATGTTACTATTTATAAGAGAATCGTTTCGACTGTTTGTGTGAAAATCAGTGAGCATAAATAATATATAAGTAATAGAGCATTAAATAATCAGTACCTATTTCGCTTAAAGGCACGCTAAAAATATACAAAATATTTTATAATTAGATATAAGGTACCTTGTCTCATTGATATGAGAAAATCAATCGACGTTTGGTTGAGGAAAATTGAAAATAATACAATATATCATTTCTACAGATTCTAGGAATTCCGCGCCTCTATTCGAGATTGACATTTGGCGTCCAGAAATAGTCAAACCAAATAGGTATAACACATTCATGGTTAACTTCGCTAGTTTTAATTCCAAACGTTTTCCATGAAATGCCATAACGTATGGCTCAGTGGTCAGAGCGCCTGGTCGGTTTCCAGGAGGCGCGGGTGCGAGTCCCGCTACGTTCAATTTTTTATACGTTTTCTAAATAAATATTTACTTAATATTTATTAAGTCTACCAAATTATGTCATTTCCAATAGGACTTGCCGATTGCAAATTAAACTATTGTATTCCATAATCATAAATTCTATTAACAAATCGATATTTTTTAAAACTTATAAAAATGAAAATATTTACTCGCTTTGGTAGGTATATAGAACGCGGCGTCAAGATCCGCCATTTTGCTTGTCATATCTTAAATTCAGGTGGAAAATCTTACATTCTCTTGACATTTTATATATGAATTGATACTATAATATAATTAAGAGATAAAACACCATATACTTATTAACTCATATACTAGGATGTTATTAACTGCTCTGCGAGATCGCTAAAAACATAGATTCGGGGAGGCGTTCCCATTTTCTATCTTTTTTGCAGTAGTAAAAAGTAATAAAAGTGAAAATATTTATTTCCTGATCGGTAAAAATAGATGCGGCGTTGAGTTCCGCCACTGAGCAGATATAAATAGCTATAACAAAAGTAAGAAATAATAAATAAATATAGATAATAATATAGATATACAGATAACAAATATACACAAGAATAATACAACTTTTTGTGTGATCGGTAAAAACATGGACACAGAACCCACAGCCTTGGGCAGGCGTTCTCATTTTGAGGCGCTGCGGGGTGGCGGAGACAAACCTTGAAAGATACGACGAACTCGCGGCGGAATGCAAACACGGCCGGACGGCCACTTGCCGAAATTATACCGTATATGTAAAATACTAAGATTAATGGGCGATGTGTTTTTTTATTATTATTGGAATTAAATAGATATTTAATTTTATTATTTGTGACAATCTTTGCTATAAACTTATATTAATAGAGTTAAAGAAATATTTTCATATTTTTATAAGACAAAAAAAGTAACACCATACAAAATAACAGAGGCTGATCTTGGTGTTTTGTAACCACGAAACTGGCGTCGAAGTGTTAATGTGGCCAGTTTTGTACGCGTAAAAAAATCACTCGCAATATATTTACATAGAGCCACTAAATGTATGGTACCATACAATATATTTACATTGCTTGACATGATATTAGTGCGTTTAGACGCATGTCTCGACCGAACTCTAATTAAATCAATTGGACATTAATGCAGCGATAGTTTCGCCACTTAAGCATTTACCAGTTAACAGTAACTTATAATATCCCACATCTTAGTATATAAAAGTAAGAACACATACACTTCAACGAGAATAAGAAAATATAGAGAAATCGCTTTATTCTCTCTGCCTACCCCACAAAGTCAATAAAGTGGAGAAATAAATAAATCAAATTACTTTAAATTTCAAATATTCTTCATTCAAATAGACTTTTACAAACATTTCTTGTCGAATGAATATACAAAAAAAGTTACCACTAACAATTCATTCCCTATGAGCAGGAAACAAACCCACAACCATCGCATTACAAACAGATGGCCAAACCAAAAAACAACAAACAAAAATTAAATAAAAAAATATTAATATAAAATAACGTAGTAGGTACCCATGCAATAAACTAAAGTAATCTCACGTTTTTGCCTACACTGGCGCGGCACCGACCTGTCCGAAGGCTAGATCTGCTGGCATCCCACAGCGTCTCGTTATATAACGAGTAGACAAACTCGGACACTGTGCGGGCGAAATTTACTATTTGTGTGTATATGTGTATATTTAGTAGATATTTTGGTGACTAATTGTTTATTATTATTAGAAAATAAAAATTCAGCTTCACGCTGTATCCCGCGCACAACCGGGTAGGCAGAGGGAACCCAGTGCTAAGACACTCCGTTTCTCACTCTGTCTGTCGAATTTTTGAGGCATTGCGTGTTGAGTAGCGAAAATTTAAATAAATATTCCATTTTCCCGATGGGATCGAACCATCTACCGTCGTATTACAGTCACACTCATGTGTTTCTGCGCCACGACGGCCTCGCGACATTTATTTATTATTAATATTAGAATTCATTAATAAGGAAACCAGACGTATTTCATAGTTTTACACTGCATATGCTACTTGGGTAGGCAGAGGAAACCTAGTGAAAGTCATAGTCAATAAAAATAATTTATTTCTCGAAGTGGGAATCGAACCACCAACCTTCGCATTTGCCTTCAGAGATCGGCCTCTACCAGCTAGCATAACCAGATGAATAATAAATATTGGTATCAATACCAAAGTATTCAGTAACGTTAATTGTGATAGCCATATAAGGTAATCGCGCATAGAATACTTTTTAAATTTCTGTCATCTTCTACCATCAATTTATGTCAAAACACCTGTCATTTTACTTTGTCGCTAAATTTAATTGATAACAAATATTTCTAATCAAACCATTAAAAAATATTTGCATCGACTAAGAATCAAACTTACTACAACTTGAATAGTATATATGTACATGATACCAGTAACACGTGTTTACTATCTTCAATCGTTCGTAAACATATTAAATAATCAATTTCCCTTCACAGATATTTACTATTATTGTACATACTCAAGTGCAAAATTGCAACACAAAATTATTCATTTATTTTAATTAACACACTGTACAATATAAGAAGACGAATATAACTAAAAACAAACAGTTGATAGGAATATACAATAATAATAATACACGAAGCCCTAAAGAGACTCTTTAATTTCAAATTTTTTATGTATTTATAAATCGTAATAGTACATAACCTAATTAAATATGAAATCAATTTATTAAAAAAATATGCTAAATTAATTTAATTAATCGCAACCAGTCCCGCAGAAATAAAAAGTAATCGGTAAATGAATTTAAATGTTATTGCCGAGGATATACTGGCTTAATGGTGGGCATTTGTTTTTGGATTTAAAAAATAAATGCAGCTCGGGTACAAAGAAAAACACAAACACACGAAAATATAAAAGTGAAAACCGTAAAAATACGACTTAATGACCTTCTATGGGAGCGTGGCGAATGCGGGGGAGACTCTCGTTTCAAAGTAGTAGACTATAATTTGTTAGTTAAAATAGACCGGTGTTTTTTTTTCATAACGTTTTGCAAGTAAAATGCCGCCATATTACGCTTGAGTTATGTTGAGCACAATACAGATTAAATAGCTGTTCTTTGTATATTAGGAAGAATGGGGGTTGCTCTTTGGTCTATATTTATTTATATTTTTATTAGTATAAAAAAATGTTGCGAAAAAATAATGTGTGCAAATATTATGATTTATTTTTTTATAATTCATATTGATCTGTAATTTCTATAATTCATATTGATGATTGAGAATAAAAGAAACCAAAGAAATCAACATTTTTGCAATTATTTATTTAGTTCAACAAACATCAGCAAGTAGCAGCCATATTGTCACAATATTAAAATAATAAAATCCTTATCTGCGTTTTATAGTAATTGCGGATGCGATTCCTATATGAGTTAAATACTTTCACCTTCGCGCTTTTTGTCCGCATAAAAGCGTAGAGAGATAGAAGTTGTGCCAAGACCATCAAACTTTGACACTTTGACACTTAGGAGCTTATAGTATTGAGCAACGGATCGCAATGCTACGTTTTGCCAAAGCACAGACAAAATTTTTTTAAAAATTTCATCATTCATTAAATAATTTAAGCCGAATCCACCATTCTTGTGTTTAGATTCAGTAATGTTTGCCACTGAGCCGCGACGGCCTCACATAAATACTTATACATTTATATATTGCTTTTTTGATCTACCATATACCTTTATATCAGCTTCACGCTGTATCCCGCACACATCAGGATAGGCAGCGGGAACATAGTGTTAGGACACACCGTTCCCTACTTTCTGGTGAATTCTGGAGGCATTGCGTGTTGTGTGGCAGAACTCAACGCCGTGCTTTGCCCGACACCAGAGCGAAGAAATGGAAATATAAATTTAAGTAAATATTTCGTCTCCGCAAGTACATCCACACACCCACATCCAATCAGTTTTACAGTCACACTTTGTGCCCCTGCGCTACAACTGGCCTCTATATCGTCGACAACTATTACAAAATCTAAATAATCAAATAACAAGTTAGATAACCTTAACCATTTTTTTCGACTTATTATATGTATATTGTATATACTATATATACAATATACATGTTATGTATGTTTCAAATGTTTATAGTATTAAACATTATAATTGTAAATGATTAGATAATAAAGGTGATTTACTTTTATTAAGGAAAAGTTACCTTTGTTTAGAAACATTATGCAATCCATGATTGCACAACAAATGTTAAATTCTTATTTCACAATGTTTCTCCAAAAGTATTTATTTTTGAAAAAATATCATCTTTTTTTAAATATCTTTTGCTTGAATTGGCAGACATTTTTTATAGAATTATTAATGTTAATGGTGAATGAATTCATAAATATAAATTAAAATACAATTTTTATTACAGCTTCATGTCTTATCTCACATATAGCAGTAGGGTAAGCAACTAGGCAGTGACACAAGAGACATTGTTTGTTTAGTGACAGAACTCAATGCAGCACTTTGCCTATGTCAGTATAGGGAAATTATACAATGACCTCAACAGTACTAAAATATATTATTTCACTTATACATTAATAATAAAACATTAATTTAACTTTTACTATTATATCCTTTTACTATTATATCCTTCCAGAATCTGGTTGCCTGGAAGAGATCACTTGTAGTGATAAGGCCGCCTTTGTGCATTTTGTTTTAAGAAGTTACTCTTTTGTATCTTTTCAAGTGTGCAATAAAGACTTTTATTATTATTATCTTTTTAAATTTACATTTTAAGAATTTATAATTTTTTTTCAGGCAGATCAGTTGACTCTTACTGAATAATTTGTGTTTCAAAGTTATGTTTTAAAAAAAAATTTTTTTTCATTTTTACACTAAAGAGAAGAGAGGCTAGCGAGAAAGAAAAGAGATTTAAAAAAATATGAATAGCATTATTGTAAATTCAGATTAATACAGTGCTCAAAAGAAGCCTATGTAGTCTATGTAGTGTTTAGAAATTATAAAATAATAAATGTAATAGATATTTATTAGTAAATTCTTGAAAAGAAAATTGTTTTCTATTTTACACAAATATATGAAGGCAATACATAAATTCTTATGAGCATGTTTTATGAACTATCAACTTGTATCTTGGACATTATTTATGATATTACTACACTAGCAAAGTATTAGGCATATCATAATTTCACATAAAGAAAACTAATATTACAATTTAAAACATTAGTTATTAGCTTTTTAATAGTAGTAGACAATAAAAATTGTGCAATAAAGTAACGAATCAGTATTTAGTTTTAAGGATTTTTATTAGTGATGACTGTTATGAATATTATATTTTTTATGATTAACACAAACAAGATGTTCTTTTTTTATTCTTATTTTGTCATATTTTTAAAAATCTAAAGTACAAGACAGTTAACCCATAGACCTATATGATAAGAAAAAGTCATCAAGCATTGATGGTAAAAGAAATAAATGGTATATTCTATATCTTATGATACTGGTTCATGACTATGTAAGGTATATATGAAATTTTCCTTAACATCAACAAATAAAAATGACTATTTTGTTTTACAATATTTATATCAAAATCTAAGAGTAATATTAAAGAGACAAGTTTTTTTCAATTTCAATAAGTTAATATATTTTTCATTTATATTATTTATTTTAGTTTACAGTATATTGATGATATATTTATTCAATTATGTATATATTAAAGGGTTTATTAAATAAATCAATTATATTGTTTTAAGAAATTCTAAAGTTTCATCTATTTTAGGTTATATTTTTTAAGTAAACAAAAGTGAAGAGAGGTTATGTTTTGTTTAAATGTAAACACACAGTGCATACTTATCAATAAAGTTGATGACTACATGTTTATATAAAATTATATGTATAATAGTTACATAATAACTCATCATTCCCATTTATTCTAGAATTCACTAACAGCAGCTGTTACACTTTATAAACAAACAACTTTGAGGTTATAACAGTCTTACCTGCATAGAATCGGCACTAATGATTTCCGTACCAAATCTTTGAGCTAATTCAACACCTAACTTAGTCTTCCCTGTTCCAGTGGCACCTAATATAACAATCATAGGTAATTTACACGATAACACAGATCTTAACGCCATTGCGAATTCCGCAGCGCACTTCACAACTAACTTCAAGTCTGTTTTGACAGTTCGAGCAGTGTTTTGACAGTTGGAAGTTTCATCGTTCGCTCCATTATTAGAAAGGTCGTCCGTCATACAGCCAAATGTTTATCGTATTTACGTTTCACGTGAAGTACTGTCACGTGTATATAATGCATTTGTTTTGATAGTTATTACGCATCGAGTGTATGCTATTTACGATATACCTACTTCCCAGTTGTAGATATTTAGATAGGTGCTAGGTATCTCTAGTACAATGAAAGTTGTTATTATTTATTTCTAGTGGGTTTTTTTATATGATGTTTTCAATGTTTAACTGTTAAAGTAATAATTAATTCTTAGAGCGAAATTGTTTACTTTATTGTTTATTATGTAGGTTCTGTGATGTTAATTTTGGTGTTTATTATATTTTCTTTTGCTTTTAATTTTTATTAGTAATACCGAATGTGCTTTTATGTAATATTCAAATTTCCTTGTTCTTATTAGTTATTCCATATTATTGTCTTGACTCTGATGATTATTTTTTATGTTTTAAGTAAATAATATCAATATATATATCAGAAATAATTTTAATACAAATAACTAACTAACTTAGAGGAGATCTGGAAGAGAAATAGTGAGGTAAATAAAAGAAAACCAGTTTTTTTCAGCCGGACTTAACAGAGTTTAAGAAACAGCACCCCAACTGTACCACCCAGGTACAAAAAAATCACAGAATCTTAACGTCAAATTAGTCAACTCCCCGGAATATACCAAAAAAGTATAAAAATCACATTCTAATAGCCAGCTGTTTCTTAGCTCTGCGCAATCCGACTTGCCATTTATTTCCATATTTAATGATTATCTTAAGGTTTTGATACACATAATTAAGGAACAAAAACCAAAACACTTTTCTTTTTTTCAAATTAAAATAGTATCCAAAAAAACTCCAGACTTTGTAAGTACGTGTGTTTTTGTAATTTAAAACGCCGCTTCAAAGATTGCAAAGTGCAATATTAATGTTAGGCGGAATCTATTTTGCATACTGCATTCTCTGTAGCGGCGTACAGCAACTGTCGCCTGCGCATCGTCGACTCCTTATTACTCCGGCTTTACTTACAAACGGAAAGCTAAATAAAGCTAATGTTACGCACGATACGCAGACGATAGTTAGATGTTCCACCTTACATAGGATACTATACAAAAGAAAAATTAATAAAAATTAAACTACAACATGACTTAATCATCCCAACCTTATTTTATATATAAAATATTCAAACCAACGTTGCTATGTAATTTTTTTTTATCCTTATTCATATTTTTTCATTTGGCAGTGGTGGAAATGTGCCTTGTCACAGATTATGTGCATTACTCACGCTTTAATTATGTCGATCTGTCTACCGAATATAAAGCTGTCATTTTCTTACTATTAACGATTAACTTACTGACTTTTTCTTATGCAAGCGCTATTTTCCATTAAACACTGTATGAAACCAATGTTACTTTCAAATAACTAAATCATTATTATCTTTATTATTTATGTCAAGACTAACAAAAAAAATTAAATGCAGGTACAACATTCGAGAATGACTCTCAAGTTATGAAAAAACAATTACTAGAAAAAAAAAACTTGTTTATAAAAAAAACATGACATACGTCTATGATCTACTTCCTATTATGTACATTATACTCCTAGTGGAAGATAAACTGCGAATCTTTAACACGATAAATATAAACCACCTCGTGTGTACCACTACTTATTAGAACAACGCTATATACCTAATATTTCTCACAAAAAAATATTTCTTGCAACTAATTCGAGATAAACCTAATATTATCTATATGTATATATACATAGCAAGGCACATTCCGCACACAATTAAAGCCTTTACGTACAATTCTGTTGACCATGTGCTTGATAAAACATCAACTTGACAAAAAGCCTGACCAGAAAAAAACACTGCCCTTATAATCTATGCCGAATTCTGGCCTAAAATATGTTTCCAGCCAGGCTTTGAATTTATCGTAACGAACGACGTAATCACTAACTTACTGCAATATAATATAATATAATAATAAAGAAAATGCAAATTTTCTATTAGTAGGTACTATGAGGAACTATTTCGTGGTTATTTTTTATGTTAGAGCCCAATAAGGGCAAACTGCATTCATAGGGTTTTGATGTTATTATCAAAATACACAGTCTATTTATATTCGGACACGAGTCGTTGAGATTATTGTATTCACTGTAATGTTAGATAACTAATTATTTAAAAATCCATTCTACTGCATCCATATAAACATGTAGATAAAATAAAATTCTAGTTAAAAATTATGATACACATACAATAATGATGGTGCAATTTTAATCAACATTTTTTTAAAAAAAAAAAGCGCGTACTAATTGTTTTCGATTGCTCACGCGCGCTTTTTTATCTGTGGCAAAATTGAACAAAATCGACGCGAAAACAATTAGACGTGCGCCATTTTATTACATATTTATAATATATTATAATAGCTATGTTATGAAATGCATTTTACATAAGTGCAATTTTATATAAAAAAAATATATTAATAAGTGGTCCAAATGCTGAGTACTTCACAATGATGTTAATTTTAAAATAGTGATTCGAAGTTAATCGCGTGTCTAGATATAAAAAAAAAAACAATAAGTGTTAAAATTTACAAAATAACAAAAACACTACAAAAAACCGTAAGCGAACTAATCTAAGTATTACACTAACAATAATATCAAGTAAAAGAATATTGATATCACTACCCAGCTCTCGAATTTCAAAATCGAGACGCGGGAAAAAGAAAAATCCTAAAATTAACGGGGCCGAAAACATATATAATGGCCTGCGCCTCTAGAACTTTCCATAAAGCCAATAACAACCTTATGCCATCCTAACTAATAAATTCAATCTACCAATCTTATTTACAGCGTTAACGAAGGCGACTTACCGCATCGTTATATAGGTCCAGTAAAAATCTGAATCGACGTCGAAATTAAAATGTTTATATTAAGATCAACGTGTTATGTACTATGTCAACTATTTATTAATTTTAAGTGATAATTTAAAAAATATTTCAGAGGTAAAACCAGTCTACTAGTTCACGAAGCAGTCTGTAGCTATTTAAGAGGTTTACTGTGACCTGTGTAAATACAGTTTTATGGCTCACTTTGGCACTGCGAAACGTTTGAGCATACCAAACCAGCAGTTTCGCCGCACAATACGCACAATACCCGGAAGCAGAGTAAGCCGTAAAAGCTGATAATAGAAAACAATTTGACTCGATACGAAGACATCGGTACTACAAGTGCTAGTGTCACATCATAGTATAACGTTACGACTTACAAAGTTAAAACAGTCCACTGTCAAGACGTGTTTCCGAACAAACGCTACCAAATGTCCGCTCGCATAGTTCAGTAAGCGCGAGACCGTGCTAGCATTGTGCGGAGTTTTTTCAGCTTGGCTTGCAATTTGTTTTGTTGTTTCTTTAGATAGTCCCTCTCGAGCTCCTCTTCCCGTAGCTTGCGACAAAGGGTGGCCGCCTCTCGCAGAATGACCACTTTGGGCGCGCGTTCCTTATCTCTCGTCGCAGGGATTTGCTTTTTGAGTTCATCGAAGAGATTTTTCAAGCCGATACGTCTCAAACGCTCCATATCGTTGTGAATTGAACGGCGTTCGATTTCGGGGGACTCGGCTTCGGAGTCAGTGTCGGTGTTTGATCGTCCTCGCCTCCCAGGGCCTCTCCGCCGACGAGGCACTGAGACGGACGGCAGTGTGGCCGGTGGTATCAACCGCTTTCTAGCGGGAGGTCTCGTTATCACGTTCTCAACGGTACGCTGTATGTGATGCCGCTCCTGGATGGAAGGTGTTCGCGGCAGAGAGTCAACGCGCATTTGCGACGTTGATGCCAATGGTTGCTGGTTTGATCCGAGCGAAACCACATCGATTTCCTCCTCTGTAACAAACGAGAAGATGTTTAGAAAAGGTTTTTTTTTAAATTATATAAAATATACTGTACGTAAAATTAAAAATCAAAGCTGATCATATTTGGAATATAAAACCCGCATAAACTGTTACATATTGAATGTTTTCATTCATAGCGTTCATTACGTTCATCACCATAAAAGGCGGGCGATTGTCATAGCGCCTATAGAGATGGATGTAGCCGAGGATGCGATTGCAGTATTCAGGTGGTGGGTAGGGAGGTGGGGAGGGGGAGAGGGCGTCGACCCCGCCGTACTACCGCAGCGTCTGTCGACATCGATCCAGACGCCTGACGTCACGGCTATTCGCGCCAAAACTAGAGCGCATGCGCGGTTTTGCCGCAGCGTCCACTCTCAATGGACGTTCGGATATCAACCGGTGGGGACGTTTTCCGACATCGCTTTAATTTAAGTGTATTGTGTTAGGTGTCAAACATTCATAGAAAATATATCCCAGCATTTCCCACGAAATTACGACGCACTGATTTACAATTACTGATGCGAATGAATAAAAAGTATAACAGGCCAAATTTATAATTAGATTTAGTTAAATTCAAGTTCATGAATAATTTAATATATTTTAAAATGTGGAAGACGTACGGAGTTGGTGGCGTCAATAGTAACTGCCTCAACACGGGCGCCTCCCTATTATAATCTACCTGCCTTTTCTAGAGCAAAGACCATTGGGCCAGAACTCCCAAATGAGCAGGATATCCATATTATTGAATATAGATTAAATATAATAAGACTAAGGTAATTCTATGCCAGCGGAAACGGCCTGAATTCCGCGCGGTTTTGCAATAATCGCATTGCAGTGAAAATACTGTCGAGGGCAGCATAAATGCGACATTGTATTTCTATGAATGAGTGAACCAAATAAGTACTTATAATATGTGAAGAAAAATGTTATCGGACTATAGAAATAATGGAGTAGGCACATCACAAATATTTAGATAGCATTTTTTTTGCAGAAATCGTTACTAGCGTTGCATTATCCGGTTAAACGTGAATAATTATGTCAGCGGTACGTTGTAATTAAAGGCGCTCGACTCGGCCTCACTCTAACTAGGTATCGTTAATGGCCGCCCGAGAATTTCTGATTACATCCTAACTACTGAAAATAGACACATGTAACGTGGGCAGCTGTTCCATTACAAAATGGTACGAGATTCAGGGACGTCCATGTAATTTGCAACTACGCAACACGAAAAACAGCCTAATCCACCAAAGTGACGATAAATTTACACACCAACGCAATCTTTTCATTCGATTTCCGCATAGTTACGCCGCCGCTTATCGCCGCGGCGTCGATCTAATTCCGTACGGCGTATCGGCGCCTGTCGTCAAACACGGCTCACGTGACGTCTAGATGTAGGCGGAGGATCCATTGTACGGGGGTCGATTTTCACTTGACGATTTTCTCTTTCTCTGGCGCCGACGCGATTAACGGACGCCGAGAGTATTTGTTTCAGGTCTGCGTGTAAGCGATACGCCCCGTATTGTGCCCGGCTCGGTCTAGTGCATATCTATTATATCGACATCACTCGAGACACGGCTCTATGATCTGCCTGCGCTCCAATTTTAAACCTTACCCAGACACAATCCGCTTTTTATTGTTTGCCGACATCCCACCGCGGTAAAAAAAAACTACAACTACCCTCAAGACGGGCGTCTTGTTACAATCTTTGTATAGATATAGCGCGGTCTAAGCGGTAACGTCAAATTCTAAATTTAAAGTTTACTGTTACGGTTCCGTTAATAAAATGTATCTTTTTCATGTGCAACGTTTCGGCTCGACGTTGCGAGATAAAAGTCAAAATAAATGTGATATACAATCAGCTGGAATAGCTCATCTCGAACGAGCTCTCCCACTCAAGATGATTAGTCACAATTTCTAGGTACCGTCTGGCTTGCCGTGAGAAATACAATGAGTCATAGATCCGCAGCTAACCGCATACCGTATGCTACTAGACACCGTAGAGCGAACTGAATTAGTTGCAACAGTTCGGAACTTTGCTCCACAATTAATGAGGTGTTATTTAGAGCGTCGCCCAAAAGATGCACCCGCGGTGACAACACAACTTCTTAATTATGCAACACCTAACGTAACCAAATGTTTGAAAACAACATTATTCAAATTATAGTCACGACGAACTTCGCTCAAGTTCGATTCAAGGATACTAACGAATGTATAGGGGTATAATATTCGTTAACTAAAATACAATGTTGTTACAGTTATTATATTTCGACAACAGAGAGGATTAAATTTAGTAGGTACTTCTAGGTTCCTAATTAAAATTTCAAGTGAACATTTGTTCAAAATTTCGAAATGTCTCCGAAACAATTTATGCTATAGCGTAAATTGTACTCGTGTAGGAAACCTCTGGAGGCAAAGTTCGCGATCTCTCCGAGATTGTTTAATTAAGCGAGCGAGGCGATTGGCGTTAACGTCCATTTCGCCAGCATTTAATGGGTAAAATCTCCCCTAACAATGTGGGAAACGCCATTATAAGTTCCAAATTGTCAAGTTCCGACAAAACGGTGACTTAGATTTGCACTTGCGGTATAATTTTCCAGTTTCATATCAGTTTAACTGTTCGTAACACAGTCAAATCTGCTTGTAAAAGGTGTAATGCGAGGGTTGTCTCGACGCCGTCATGCTACCCAGCATGGAACACAACACAATGATGTCGTCAGGTGTGACCTGTTAAGGCGGAGGCTACACGCTCCGCTGCTCACGATCCGAGGCCAAGTTCACTGGCATTTGAGAGCGATAATTAAAAATTATCGTGACGCGCTCGTAGCTCACGCCATCCTATACAGGCTGTTTGATAAAGCCGCTGTGTTAAAAAAAAATTCGAGAGCTGCATCGAGCCGACTTAATGGAGTTGCGCTGCAGACTGTTACGAGGAAATGATAATACATTTTTTAAATAGATTTGAAGCTAAAATAATTTTTGGTAAGTGCTAAATGTATTGTTTATCGTCCCAAGAAAGAATTTATTTTGTAATTACTACGTGAGGAAGTCTTACGATTGATAAGGAGATTATGATAAAACTCAAGTATTTGTCCTTGAGTTTTTATTACAATGATGTATGTCATACATACTCGTTCGTGTATATATGCAAGTTATTTATTTTTTGCATGAATCACGTAACAATTTTATAGAAGCAGCCTGTACATGAGTGTTGTAGGATATCCACGTAGCCGGTACTAATTAGAATAAGAGGTTGCGCTAGTTTCTAAATCGTTGTTTATAATTTTTATAGAAAACTACTCCAATTATCATTTTTTATGCTTCAAACGGAAACTTCTTTCTTGTATTAATTAAATCATGAGTTAAATTATAGCTTTCTTGACGCCGATAAACCTAAACAGCTACTCATAAGGCAATCGCCCGTCACTCAGAATGGTTAGCGAGCCCGCCCATATAAGTATGCGAGGGAACTTTTAAAACGGCCTACATGTAGCCGAATAGATATTTCTGGCGCATTACGCAACCGAGAAAAGTCGGTCATCGCTGTTGTGGTAACCACTCGAGTTTGGGTGCCTGCTATAATAGGTAGTAGTAATTTATGGCGGATCGATTGGTTTAGTGCGACCTTGACGAAGTTTACGCGGAAGTTCACGGGCGTGCGTGTGCGTGAAAAACTGACAGTTCCTATGGGCCAGTATAAGCGTTTTTATTAACTACTGCGCATATATTAACGCAGTGTTGCCATGTAAATAGATTACAGAATAATAAATATACGAGGTGTTCCTTCGGCCGTTTCATGTTAGGTTTACTATTGTTTGAGATTATGCAAATAAAGCGACCAAAAGCGATAATGACGGAATTTGCATGCATAATGAGTATCTAATTTAACTTGGTTAAATTAATTTTAATGCGACCAGCATTGACCTATCTAAATGTCACGGCGCGTAGTGGTCGAGAAACCAGCTACCTCATCTAATAGCCTCATCTACCTTATGTTGCCGGATTTTTGAAAACTGGTTGAGGCATGGCTGCCATTCTACTCTTCATTTGCGTTATATTTGTTAACACCACACCCATTATGTTGTTTCAATTTATAATATTAGATATTCGATTTCATTATATTTTGTTATTATCAAAAGAATATAAGTACCTAGCTAAAAGTAAAGCTATAGCGTACGTAGAAAACGTACGTCAGATAGATTTTTTTGCTAATAATTTATTCTAACAAGTGTTGTAAGTATAAGTATTACGTAGTAAGGAATACTTCGCTCACGATTTGACTTATTGAAAACGAATTTGAAGAAAATCACTTAAAACACAAATAAAGGCGAGTTGTTCAAACACTCAAACAAACAATACTATAGGTGTTAAATGTTGTACCAGATCAATCGATGATTGGCGAAGGACACGACTAATAGATACGACGGCGATGGAAAATTAACGAATATGTTATGTGAATTCTAAAAGAATAAAACCGGTAAGATCAAGGTGAACTCGAATATTATCTTGTTGCCGTGGTGGTTTATCAAAATTAACTATACTTAAGACCTTTTTCTTGATAAGACAATACAAATTTATGTTACTGTGACACGTTATTATATTGTTATCGGCATTGATAGTTGATACACCAAGGCCACGCGGACTAACAGTAAAGCGATGTCTTCATTTAAATATAATACTTCAGTGGGTTTTCTACCTTAGCTTAGGATATAAAAAAAAAACAATTTTTGTAAGCACATTAATGTCCACCATTTGAAAGAATTTATATCAACAATCACATAGTGACCTAGTATTTCAAACATCTCAAATACGTATCTAGTTATCAAGACGGTTTCAAATATCTGAGTGGTACGATAAATACAAGGTCACTTCCACTATATTACGTCGTATCTACATTTTTACATTACATTTAGTTATAACGGCCGAGGCGTGGTGAATAAACTTATCAGGGCTAGGCGACGATAAAGTAGAAAATTAAAGTTTTAGTTCGCGATCTGTAATTCAAATAAAAATTAAGAATATGTCACGCCGCTTATATATTTTGAGTGTCGGTATTTTACAGTAAGGTTATATTGCAATACGACGGACCAACACATATGGCGAGTGTACCTACGACATGTCGACTGGTAACAGAGTTAAGGCTAGGTTCGGCGCTAAGTAACACAATATTTAGGTCACAGCTTGAAATACCTAATGTAAGCGTTCAAATTGCTTTAACTACGCGCCCGAGGCCATTTATTACGGTTTGCTACTTGATGAAATATAAAATTCTTTAGAGACACGTTTAGTCCAACTTAGAAACCTATTTATTATGTATCTGATCCGAATCAGAGAAATATCGAATTGGAGAACAGATATATCAATAAATTATTTAGTTATGTCACCGGCATAAAACTGGACTGGACTGTGATTGATACAGTTATCGACAGAACCGGATCTTTTAGTCCGAATAGCCTAAAAGGAACTCATAAGCTGCCCTACTTAAATCACCTACTTAGTAAACGAGAATTTAAATGTCACAAATCACGTTCGCGAACGCGCAATCTATAATGATAATATGCGGGTCAAAAGCACCTAGCTAGCTTATCAGTCCAGAGTTTATTAGGTTACTCGCGTCCGTAGCTACGCGTCGTTGTGAAACCTTAACAAAACTTTACGATTTTGTATAAAAACGACATAAAACATGTCAAAAGAATAGACCGATGCGTCGACGCTGGAACGTGGAACGCGTAAAGATGATTTATTATTCTACGCCCGGCGGTGCGCTATCGGTAAATAGAACATTGTAAAATCGGAATCATTACGCAAATCATTATCATTATTTACATTTAAAAAAGTAGAAATGAGATAACTGACTGTTTCACTGTACGCCGCGTTAAATCACACTGCGCATGTGCAAAACTTCCCGCGCTAGTCTGACGTTTCGGTTTTAATCGATATTCGTAAAGAATCGTAATTACAGAGTCTAATGGACGTTTCTGAGCTATGGACGTCTATCAAATTGTCATCTGGCCGGACTAGACACGGGAGTACCGTCTCAAACCGGTCCGGCGAGCCGCGAGCTCCACTTCAATGAGATTCCATTTCATTCCATTGCATTCTTATACGAATAACGGACGCCAGTCGCGCCGGCGAACCACCATTTATTTATTCATACTTTGCAATTAGGAATGCGATTAAACTTGGAAAAACTGTAAGATTGATGAATTTACAAATGGCGTCCATTTATCAACTTTATCATCTGTAGTACAGGAATAGTTAAAACAGATTGTTTTAAATTTTATACGTAATCTCGATATAGTAGGTCAAAAAAATTATGCGCAAATTAAAAGGGTGCGTTGCTATAGTGTAGTGACTTTCAAATTTTATATTTAATTAATCTATTTTAGCAGACTAGCAGGTGTTTATACGAAAGACCTGACGCACACGTGGCGCAATTACATTTTGAGCTAAATTCGAAGACTAATTCGTTATTAATCAGTCATTCGATTTCTAATCCGCATCTCAAAAGAATTGAATCGATAGATATGAACTTTGAAGCGCGTTCATCATTTTTATTAGGCGTCCAGACTGCGAGGATGTTAACCTTAACCCCAGGATGATGCGTCAATGTCGGGACGTCCTGATCGTTCTACGACCTCAAGTCCCTGGGAAGGACGTAGTTAGGAACTTGGGAATTTGGTAAAAGCGAAAATGCGGCATCAACATAAACCTTCTTCGTAATATATATTTTTTAACTTCCCTAGTGGGGTAGCCAGAGAATATAAAGCACCAAACGCTACGGTAACCTAATCTTACTTATAAAATTAGTATATACAACGAGGCATGTCTCATAAAGTTCAGCAAAGCTGACCTACTCTCGGATGATATCCTGGGTAGGTTTAACAGTAATTAGGTGTCATGTGGATAAGACATTAAGGTTGAGACGTTCAAGGTCGCGAAGGTTCCGGAAGCGGGTACGTCTAGACAGGGGAGGGTTGCGTCGGTCGATACGCAGTTTCCCGCGCTTGTCGCGACGCCTGCGTCCTGCGACCTACGACTCGCTTCCATCTTGTCGTGTTCTTAAACCCAATTACTCTGTTACGACAACTTTCAAGTAAACTATGAACTGCTTTGTTTAAAAAGATTATCTTGAGACATTTTATATGTCAATATAACATACACTACAAAATTTGTATGAAAATGAAACATTAAATCTAATTAACGCATTAAAAACTTTGTTAACGTAAATGTGATAGCGCGCAAAGATGCCGTTACAAAAAATTACATAATAAATATATTGAATAGTATAAATTAATTAATAATTAAGAAGCGGTAAAACAAAACAAAACACAAGATGACATAATATGAAATAGACTTTGAAACGTCGGTGTCAATAGATTGTTAGGATTTTCAATATACGCCCCTGAAATGTCCGCTACATTTAAATTTTAAATTTGACCGACATCGTTTAAGATATTTAAGCGATCGATTTGAATTTTATAATATCAATTCGGTCATGATCGCATTTTAATGGTAGGGATTACATCAGCGTAAATTATGAGAATGTTGAATTTCGTAATTACTTAAGATTGTAAATTATAATAGTTAAATTAGGGAATTCAATAAAAGAAATAAAATAAAAAAATTACTGACCTGATTCACACGAGTCAGAGGGTGTTTGTACGCCGAGGTAGTCGATGTGTTGACGGGCGAGGGTGTAGGAGTGGTCGGCCGCGACGGCCGCGGAGTCCCTCAGGAGGCGCAGCGCGGTGCCGGCCACGTCCACGGCGTGCCGGAACTGCGGAGGCTCGTCGCCGTCCAGCGAGGGCGGTGTCTCCGGCCTCGGGGGTGACGTGTCACGGCGCAGCAGGCTCTGCCCAGGAGTGGCTGTTATCAAGTCCGAAGGAACGAAAGTGTTGGCCGGGAGCTTCGAATCTATACAGGATCCGGCCCACATACAATCGTGATGCACGATGTTGTCTTTGTGCTGCTCCTCCGGTGTCTCCGGTATCCGCCAGTCTGCCTCATCCGGCTGCAAGGCGATCAAGTCCACTGGCGGTTCTATGTCCATTCTCTCAGTCTCATACTGCACTTGAGTCCAAAATTCTGAAGTTTGCGTCAACTCCATGGACTCCTCGTCAAGAGTCTCCCAAACGTCGAACTGTAGTATGTGAGCGTCGTCGAGCATTGTCGACATTTTGTATAACTAAAGCCTAACTAGTTTTAAAGCTAAGACGAACTCGTCGATATCACAGGGCCCTCTTATCACAAGGACGATGCGCGCAACGGGTTCCACGCACACCGTCTGCAACAAATAAAAAGTTATTTTAATAATTGCACTTCACTTTAAAAAAACAATAATAATTGTTGAACATTGGTTAGTAGGTACCTAGTATAGAATAGCACTAAGTGTTCAAGCGAGGATCGATTTAAAAATATTTAGAAAAAAAAACTAGAAAATTTAAAGCGCATATAAACACAAGGGGTGTTGACCCCTCGTATTTACAAACAAATCACGATTGTAAAGCTAGACAGTTAGCTATGAACTGGTCTGTATGAAGCCCGAATGTCGACTGAAGCCTGGATACGAGTAACAACTGTTTTAAAGGGTACACTGGCCTTGGGCATATCCCAAATCAAACAATTAGCTATTGTCCCAACCACCCCCATTTTTTTTTAAATTTCTACCTGAGGGCAACAAATTCCACAAATTTGGCGGTCTCAGGCTTCACAAAAATTTTGCTTTTGTTTACAGAGTATAATGGCGCGAAACCATTGTTTACTAATAATATGAACACAAATCGTCCTTTTCCCGCTGTTTTGCATTTTCCTTAGCAATGTATAATTATGTCCATTCTATTACGTATGTTACGTAGATAGTGTCTGTTGAATAACAAACTAATCGAGTCGAGTAGTTTGTACGCTATTTTATAATTTACTAATTAAAATACATTTTGTGGGACAATCATATATTTACAGTTATAAATGTGTCGCAAATTATTTTTTTTATATAAGTACAAATTTTTTACTATACATTTTACGAAACAAATTTATTTTTATTATTTACACGCGTAGAATTCATTAATTACGCACAATTTTTTCCTATCTATAGTTTTTTTTTTCATTATCATTATTATTTATCACTTCCGCAAAATATTGGTTGCATTATCTTATTACCTACGTATTAAATATTTAATTATTTTTTTTGGTTATAATTAAAATATATAATTTAAGAACAATAACAATATTTTTGATATTTTTTTAAAGTTTTGTTTTAAATTAACTATTCATAATTTTATTTTTTGAATTTAAGGCAATTTTAAACATTAATGATTTTTTTACATTAAACAAATAAAATTATTTATTATATTTTTCAAAAATTATTTATTATATGAGTTAATGTTATTTATTAAATTTTTCAATAAAATTTTTATAAATTTCATAATGTAATTTTTTATCACAGAATATATTTTTACACTTAATTATTATGAGTTTACTGCAAAAGATTATTTTCTATTAAACTTGAAATATTTCTAAATTATGAAAGTACCCACTAAAATGTCTGGATAAAAATATGAAGCTAGTACAAACAATATTTGATTGTTATCGTGATAAAGGCATTTACTACATTGCTTCGACAGTAATGTTAGGAATTTGGGTGCCGGCGTTTCGCAGAATCGTCCACGGAGCGCGGTGCGCAACCGGCAACGCCCCACCACTCCGCACAACGAGCATCTATCTAAGTGTCTACCCGTATTATTAGACCGCCGGGGAAACGTTCATAATTACTCTAAACAATTAAATGGCACTCATAAAACAAACTCAATATCACTCACCAGAATGTTTGTGCAAAACGCGATCCGTACGCGGCCGGCGAATTACACAATTTTACACAAGATTCTTCAGAATCTTCGACAAAGTTTTTTCCGCACACACTGCGTGACACTCACTGAGAATATGCGGTTGGTTATACAGTGTAAATTAAATACGGTACTTCTTCCGAGACCTCCGATTGAGTTTGTCAAACACTGAAACATTATTCGGGTGCGGGCCGTATCTAAGGGGAGCCGCGCGTGCTTTTCGTGTGGCGCCGTGAACACGACTACTTGGCGTCGCGCGAGGTGCCGAGCGAGTAGCGGTCGCCGCTCGTCGCTGACGCGGCGTCCCCCCGCCCGCCCCGCGCGCGCCTCCCGCTCCCGCTCCCGCGCCGGCTAATTCCTGCCATTCACGAATACTCTGAAAATACGCGAACTCCTGCCTGCCACTCGGACTCCACGACTTCCCAGACCGTTCTTCTACACTTTGTAATTCTAATTCGAGAGGAATCACCAGTGGTTGCGAAAGAACGAGCCGAGTTGTCCGGCGTCTCGCGGGGAGGAGGGGCGCCGAGAAGGAAATCAGCGCAGAGCCATTCGACACAGTGTGGATGTGTGTGAACTGTGAAGTTGTACGGACTGCGCGGTTTCTGTGGGTGGAAAATCGAGCTAGCTAGGTACTCACTCGGCCGACGGCCCTCCGAGGAGGAGAGTGTGCCGCTTTGTTGTCCCACAGCTGCCGATATCGAAGCCAGTCGGTCGGCATTCCTAAGTTGGCGGCTTACGGCGCGAAGCAGAAATACTTGAGCATTTCTGATGTATTGCTACGTATTATTTATGACTGAACGTCTGCGCCAACAATTAGCTGTCACTCTAAAGATGTCCAGTAATATGTAAAATATAATGAAACATGCACGGCCCTACGAATATAAATCTTCTGTAAATTACGCTCAATATAATAAAAAAAGAAAGCTGCTTCTTATTTTTTTACATTGTATAATAAAGAAATAGATTAAACAGTCTACAGTAGATACTATGTATAGGTACACTACATTGATTATAATCAAGATTGCCACATTAAATAAATAGGCACATGTATGAATAATTTATTATTAGTTGTGTATATTTACATAATGTATTCTTGTATTAATAGTTGCTATGGTAACAAAATTCTACAATGTGTTCATTAACAAAATAAACATTTTTACATACATATTAACAAAAAATATAATGCGAAATTTTACATTAAAAAGCCTTTATTCTATATAATAATTTATAGTCTATGCGTCCACCACCCAATCCTACTTTCCCGCCATAAAGGTCATTGACCCCGGTCTCTTCACGTTGCAGCCACTGAAATAAAAAAATCTTGTTGACATTGCAAATAACACGAGTTACGTCTGAAATTATTTTTTAAAGTTTATATAAATATACTATGATTAATAAAAATCTACCATAGTCGTAGATACTTAGAAACACTTTTAAATGAATAAATATTTGTAAAAAATATCACGCTAAAAGTCCTTCATAAGGAAGAGAATCTGTTATATAAGTAGGTGTTTGTGGCGATTTATTTCTTTATATAGTACTTAATTATTCAATTAAATATGTGTAAATATGTTAACATTAAATTAAGATAAATGTTGCTTAAATTATACATTATACCTGCTTAATTCGTAAGGTATTGGGGTTAATATTTGAATTTTTTAGAATCGTTAATGTTACTGTAAATAAGGTTACAAGGTTGTCGTACAAAGACCTCCATTCATGTATTTTATGATCTAAAATTAATTTAATTTTTCTTAATTTAAGTTTATAATACATAGCTTATAAACATTTATTGAGTAACTGAGGATCACTTTAATATATTTATCATAACAATAATATTACATACAGACAGTCCCACATAAATTGAATATGATATTAATAATATTTATAAGACGAATATTAAATGACGCAATTTTTTACTAAAATTTAGAACAGTTATTGGCCTAGTTGTGTTCATATAAATATAAGTAGATTATAGATAACTTAATAATGTTCAAAACGTTGATATCGAAATGTATCAAACGAAATTGCATTTAATATATTTGTTTAAAAAATCATAAAATTTATTAATTAGGTAAAAAAAAATCAAATTAAACATTTCTGATTGTGATACTTAATATTTTTTCAAATGTGTAATATTAAATAATATACGATATTATTCCAATGTAATAAAGTATAATTTTAACAAGTGGTCGTAAGCGGAAGCTTCTTATACTATAAGGGAGAGCAGAGGGGTTCGGGAATACGCCGCGTTCTGCTGCATTGCAGATATTACTGATAGTGATCGACCGTCAAAAATAAAGAAATAAATATATAATATTGTCTAATATTTCTAACTAACAATTAATATAAGTGATATTTGGTTTATAAATTGATGATTTAGTTGGAAATTATATTTTTATCTGTCAATTTATATTGAAATTAGAGAATTTATATATTTAATATTTGTAAGTCTTAGTGTAATTAGTTACAAAAAAAACTAATAAAATTCTTCTCTATTTAAAAGTAATCATTATGTAATCTATGAGTTTTAATAAGCGCATTATTCATTTGAATAGAATAATGTTTTCATAATTATGATAACTCAGCACGCACACAACACGATAGGCAGAGGGAACCCAGTGTTAAGACACTCCGTTCTCCACTTTCCGCTGAATTCTGGAGGCATTGCGTGTTGCGTGGCGGAACTCAGCGCCGCGTTTTGCCTTGACCTTTGCTAAGAAGGATTGAGTTTTACTAAGCAATAAAAATATATATTTCAAAAGATATTTCATCTTCTCGACTAGGGATCGAACTCACAACCAGACGCGTTTAGTCACACACCTGCCCCACGACTGGCGTCCATATGACAATTTTAAAATAACAATAATAAAAACGGAAGTATTTGTTGCGTTAGTCCCATAATAATATTTGAATAAAAAGTAGTTTTCTTGCTCAAGCAAGCCGTTTGCAAAACCATAGTGAAATTAGATCAAGCGCCCCAGTTACCGTAACCCTTTCAGGGAAAGTACCCTTCAATTAATTTCACATTCATTCGACCCCCCGAACAAAAAATGGATGTGCAGGAACTGAAGTATACCACCGTAACTAGCTGACTTTGGCAGGCAATATCTTGTAATAACAACGTTTATTTTGAACCTTGTAAACTCAATAACAAGAGGCCATATTAAATAGTATTATTATTATTTTAGCTATTAAATAGTATTATTATTATTTTTACAATATATTCTGCAAATCTCGGAAATCTGGGAACCTTAAGATACTCCGCTACAATAAAGACATTATGTTCACCATTTTCCGTTGAATTCGGAGACTGCCTGTTGAGTGGCACAACTCAACGCCTCGCTGCGTTATCAGAGCAAGAAAATGAAAATATTAAATAATTTATTTCCTCTAGTGGGAATCGAACCCACAACCTGTTACGTTCACAGTCGCACGCTTGTGCCCCTGCGCCACGACTGGTCTCTTATTAAATTATGATAATTAAAAAAAAGTATTGTCATTTAGTAAGGGTTGTACCCGTCATAATCCGCTCAGCTCTTCATGTTTAGGGTTGACGTTGCGCGCGTCATATAATATATAGTTTGACAAAATGACAAATAAGACGTTTTATTATGACAGGTCAAGTAGAATGCAATTTTTATTTGACTGGGTCAAATTTACCTGTTGTAAATTCAATTTGAATGCAATTTTATTTGATTAGGTCACATTTACCTGTTGTAAATTCAGTTTTCATTAGGGACCGCCGTAAAACTTGTAAAGTGTTTTAATTGCCTCGTAAATTTCATGTCTCGGGTTCTTATCCGATATTATTAAATAGTTATAATGTTATTGATTGGACATTAACGTGTCATTGTGGCGTTTCGGTTGTGGGTTCGACTACAATTCGGGGGAGTGAATTATTATTTATAAATATTGCATTTCTACGCTCTGGTACCGAGGCAAGAGCCCGGTGTTGAGTTTCACTCAATGCCTCAAAAACTCGGTGGGGAAATAAAGTGGGAAATATGGTTTTCTAACACTAGGTTCCGTCTATTAGGGTCCTTATTCTGGAGCACATTGCAATATTCAACCTGAATCTGCAAGAAAAAATGTAATAAATAAAAAACGTGATACTTGAATTCTTTATGAATTCAAGTATCACGTTTTTTATTTATTATTTCATGGCGCAGATGCTGTGCAGTGCAGTCGCATCAAGGATAGTGGGACTGTTAACGCGACGGTTGTGAGTTTGAATTTTACTTAGAGGAATAAAGTATAAAACATTTTCATTTCTACGCTTTGGTGACATGCAATGCGCGGCGCTGAGTTCTGCCTCTGAATGTCTCCAATTTGGGTGAAGATCGGATTACCTTGACACCAGATTCCCTCTGGTGCCCTCCTGAGGCCGTCGTTGCGCAGGGGCACTAGCATGTGATTGCAACGCGAGGATGTATTTGATCTCCACTCTGGGGAAGAAATTTAGTATTATTCAATTAATATTTTCATTTCTTTGCTCTGGCACCAACGCCAAAACTGGCGTTGAGTACCGCTACTCAGCGCGCAACGCCTCCAGAATTCGGCAAAAAATGGGGAACTGGGTGTTGAAACTCTAGGCTCCCTCTGCCTACCGTGCTGTGTGCGGGATACAGCGAGAAGCTGATATATATATTTTTAAAAATACATATTTATCCATAAAATATGATACAACGCTTAAGTGAAGTCAGGTTAAATATACTACTTTATACGACTTAAATGTACTTATACGATAACAATAAATATAGTTGTTTTAATGAATTGCAAATTCTAATATTACATTTGTTCAGCGATTTGGAGTGTTAACGACCTTACTGGATAGGCTGTAATTTTTACAACATATTAGTGATTTCTATGCGAAGTACCTATTGTTATATAATTTACTTCTGACGCACAAAAAGTTGAGCTTTAAAATAAATTAACACTTTTTAACATTTTTAAGGTGTTATTCCACAATTACGACGATTTTTTATTAAAGTCTTTTCTCGGAAGTACTTAAGCTAGTGTATTATGTATATAAATCGGTTCCTTATAAATAAGGATTTACTATAAATCTTCTATTTCTAAGAGTAAATAATCTTTGTCAAGGTTATGGTAATATTCTATGAGATAAATAGTTCTATAATATTTTTATAAATACATATGCTTTAATAAGTTTATAATTCTGTGGTTATTGGTTCTATTGGTGTCGGGATTTTAATATGAAATATATATATCTATATATGTAGTCGTAGTGGTACAGGAGCAACAGTGTTAGACTGCAAGCGCGGTGGTTTTGGTTTCGTGGGACGTTTGTGAAAAGAATATGTAATTCAAAATTGGGCGTTGCGTGGAGATTCGAGTGTCTTATCACAAACAAAAGTTTTACGACAATTCATAGGATAGCAGGGTTGCCATATGTGTGATATAACGTAAAGCTAAAGAAAATACATCTGTTTACATTACGTGAAGAGTGCCATAGCTCAACGCCACGTTTAATCTCGTAATCAGAGCGAGTGGAAATCGAATTTACAATTGTCGCTTTTACAGTTCAACGCTTGTGCCTCTTCGCTACGATGGCCTCGTATTTATAATATAAAAACAATGAAACATACTGTTCTTGTTAATAGCAATAATAACTTTAAAATAATATATTTAATATATATTATCGTGTCTGTTAAATTTTATACGGAAATATAAAAAGAGATTTGGTTAAAAATTAGAGAGAATAATAATAAAAGAAAAACGGGTTACATCTATCAACCCTAATACCATTTTAAATTCACATCCGCGTTTCACTCGTAAATTTAAATTTGTATGAAAATAATATAAACATGGATGTATTTTATTTTTAAATAAACTGTATAAATCACGCCCTTAGCTTGGGGTGGCAACGGCAATTTGTCGGTATTCTAAAGGGATTAACATCGTTATGTGTTAGAAAGTTACTAAGCCATTTTTTGTTCTTATACAAGAATGGACAACTGCTTTATTTTTAATATTCTATGGTTATTTATATTAAAGAGGGGAAAAATGTGGGTTAGTGTTAAAGTGACAAATTGGTGGCGCATGCGCTGTGCACTAAACTAGGCTTAAGTACTGAACACTATTAATGGGTGTATTGTAAAATTAAAACTGGATTCTAGTCTTTCCAGCTGAATAGCGCAAGTGTAATCTATACATGTAATAAAATTGTAAGTGATCGCTGTCTGTACACGGAAGCTAAGCTGAGCTTAACCGATTTAAGTACAGTTATCACTAATGTATTTGGGTTAATTTCTCTTAATATTTAGTGTTGGTTTTGGTTCATAAATAAAAGAGTTATGCCAATATTATTAAAGTATTTGGTTTGACATAACTGTTAGTAAATAATTATTTTATTTAATTGACTGAAACTTTAGTTCTTAGTTTTTGTCTTTAAAATGATAAGAAAATAATTCAGATTGTTTAAATAATAATTGTGTACTACTAGCGGGCGCAGCTGTGAGCGGGTCGCTAGTTCATAATATAAAATATAGAAGCTTCATGTAAGTATCATAAATATTTTTTTTAAATCACGTAAAACGTTGTAAGTTTTTGTTTTGTTTTCATAGTACAAAAATTAAAAAAAATCACATTCGCTGTATTCTGCATACTATAGCAGTGCAGACAGAGGGAACCTAGAGTTCAGACCAAGTCTTGTTACCATAGCGAGAAAATGAAATTAACTCGTTCCACCGAGTGGAAATCAAAACATTAATCATCGCGTTTATAGTCAGACGTTGTACCACTGCGCCACGACAACTGTAATTTCTGACAAAAATATAAATAAAATAACACCTAATTATACATTAATGTTGACTTTAATAAAAGTCTTTGTTGTACAAATTAACTTAAATTCTTCACGTACTTTAAAATTGCTAAACTTTCTTATAAATAGATAATTCAATTTTAACACCTTGCAACGATTCCCACGCATGCGGCTAATAGTCAAACAATACAGTTTCTTCTTCATACATTATACAATTACCCATATTCATAACTATTGTCGTTCCATTAAATTTTTGATACTACACACCTGCACACCTCTTTGTAATATCGGGAAGAAAAGTGTAAATTTAAATAATATATTAAAAAAATATTAACCTGTATAAACTTAGTTTCGTGATTTTTGAAACTGTTATTAAATGACACTCTATTCTAACCAGCTGAAGCTGGGATACGAAGTTCCATCACGCTGGAACACGCTTTAGAAAAAACCCTACTTTTACTTATTTGAAAACGTATAAAAATTTGAACGTAGCGGGACTCGAACCCGCGCCTCCTGG
>DWAO01000190.1:0-30792 GCA_018230605.1 Heliconius congener | reverse complement strand
CTGCGCATAGGTATTCTGCGCAATTTTACGCGAGTACCTCCGATTATCAATAAGATTTTAGACGGACTATATACGATTGGTATAGAAATTAATATTTAAATTTTCATTATCTTCCAGGGCTATCAAATACTCCAGACTCTCGACGAGCACTCGTCCTCAATCACGGCGGTGCGGTTTCTCAACTCGGGGTCTAACCTCCAGATGGTGTCCTGTGGAGCCGATAAGACCATTTTGTTTAGACAGTTGAGGACTGTAAGTATATTATAGTGTTTATTTCTTTTTTTTTTTTAATTTTTTCTTCGCTAAAAACAATTCCATACATAGCAGAGGCAAACGGAACATGTGTTACGACATTCTGTTCTATGATCCATACATTTAATTAACTTTTTTCAAATAATTAACTTGTTTATATTTCTTCAGACACAAGATGGCAGTTATCAGTTCGCCCGCGGTCAGAACGTGTCAGGCAGGACGACGTTGTACGACATGGAGGTGGACGCCGGCGGCCGGCATATACTTACTGCTTGTCAGGTGTGTGTGTGTTGATTAAGATGTAGCGGTTTATCAGTTTATTTTTCAAAAAAAAATTTTCTTATATGAAATAAAATATAGTGTCCAATATACATATATATATATATATATATATATATTACAGGATCGTAATGTCCGTGTGTACAGCGCTGCCCACGGTAGACATACAAAGACGTTCCGTGGTACTACAGCGGAGGACGGGACGCTTATTAAGGTAATATTTAAATAATATTGGACAGTGCGTCTGATTGTATACGCAACGGTTGTGGGTTTGATTCCCACTACACGAAATTGAATTGTGCAGCGTTGAGTTGAGTCAGCCAACACGCAATGTCTCGAAGATTGGGCGGTGTTCAGGAAACGGAGTGTTTTATAGGCCAGGTTCCTTCTGCCTACCCTGCTACATGCGGGCCTTAAGCTGAAAAAATATTAATTGCATGATACAATGTCTGATTGTAAGCAATTGATCTGTTGTGTTTTAATCGACACTTAACACCGCTTTGTCTACTATAAGAAGAAAATGAAATGAATATGTTTCTACAAGTGGGAATGGCTCCATTGCTACAAAAATAAAATATAAAGTTATTGAGGTTATTTTGATATTGTTTAAATGCAGGTTCAAATCTATCTATATATAAAATTATTTAATACACCTAAATACAATTTTTTATTTGTAATTTCTTTCTCCTTTTAGGTATCACTAGATAGTAGTGGCATTTATTTAGCCACATCGAGTACCGATAAAATTTTGAGCGTGTACGACTATTACTCGGGTGAATGTATGGCCACCATGTACGGACATTCCGAGATTGTGACGGGTTTGAGGTAGGTTTGAGGCAATTTTTTTGAAAAGTTAAAAAATACCGTGAAGTTAAAAAATATACATACGTATGTTTAAAATTAAGTAATTGAATGCGAATTGGATCAAATAGATGTATGTATGTAACGACATATATTTAATTATATTAGGCACACCTAAACAGTTACTTCTCACATAACAACGAACGAAGCGGGATATAAATAAACCTGCGAGTCTTGCTTACCGTTCTAGCGCTCAGACTAATAAGCTATATCTGCTTTATCTTGATATTTTTTTTTCTATGTTATTATTACTTATTATCTTACGATTTTATCTTACGATGGTAACAGGTTCACTCCCGACTGTCAACACCTGGTGTCGGCGTCAGGGGACGGGTGTATCTTCATATGGCGCGTTCCACACGACATGGTGGTGACCATGAGGGCGAGACTCGCCCAGCAGGCCATCAGGCAGGGACGGTAGGCTCAAATCCTGATAGCTTCAGTCGAGAGTATAAAAAATTAACAAATAAATATTACTTTAATTAAAATTACTTCACAAATATTTACATTTTGTCTGTACGCGCTAACAACTAACAATAACTAACAATATGAACTAACTAACAATGCAATTATTGTATTGCTACCAATGAATATTAATAATTGATTATTTGCTTGTGAGGAAATCAAAAGCTATTCATTTAAAAAAATAATGATTCCATCAGTTATCTTCTAATTCTATTCTCAGGTTCTTACTACAAGAAAAATAAATAGAATATGTCAATAAGAACCTTATAAGTTTAAAATGTGTGGCCGCCGTGGCGCAGTGGCATAAGCGTGCGACTGTACGACGGTGACGGAGTGACGGTTGCGCGTTCGGCTGATCGAATTGATTCAACTGAATTTGTTAATTTTCATTTCCTCGCTCTGGTAATGAGGCAAAGCACAACGTTGAATTCCACCTATAGTATTAAGCTTGTATTTTTACGTGAATGTTAAGTGTTGTTGTGTGTGTTGTGTAAGATACAATCTAGTGTTACATTTCTATTAATTTGAGTACAATGCCTTCAAACCAGAGAATTTGAATGTATCTTTACCTGTCTTTATGATATTTCTTTTATTTAGCGTCGCCTTGTATCCCGCACACAGTATATGTAGGCAGTATATATAGGCCGAAGAACTTAATGCTAAGACAGTTTACTATTTACCGCCGAGTTCTGGAAGCATTGCGTGTTGAGTGGCGCAACTCATCATCGCGCTTTGCCTCGACACTAGAGCGAAGAATTCAAAATATTAAATACTTTCTCGAGTGGGAAACGAACCCACAACCAGTCGCGTTTTCAATCACATTTCGTACCCCTGGCCATGCCCATTCCTATTTTTTTTTAATTTTTAGTTTCTTCTTGCAATTTATTTCATTTACTTTTTTGTATTCTTTACAGAAAATTACCACCAACAAACGGCATGTCTGGCCTAGAAAGTGAAACCGATTCGCATATAGGGTCACCGCCCCGCGAGATGAACCCCGATGAGAAGTTCACTGCGCCCGTGGTGCCTGATTATACGTGAGTAAATGTAGCAGCTTCACGCTGTATATAGCGGGATAGGCAGAGTGAGTCTAGTGTTTTGTCACTCTGTTTCTCAAAAAATGCGGAACTCACCATCACATTTTAATTTGTTAGCAAATCAATGTAAACAGTTCATTCCCCCAAGTGGGATTATATCCACAGCAATCAGTCGGTGTGACTGCTTATATGTATAATATAAATAGTAAAATATATCTTGTTGAAATTCATTATATACTAATATATTTTTTGTATGTTTGAACATGCTAATCTCAAAAGCTAACTAATATTTTTTTCCAGCTTACGCATAGGTAAACTGCCCACGTGGGCTAAGAAGAGCTTAGGGGATGAATTGTCCGGCGACTCCCCTCGACCCCCCGGAGTCGCAGCTCCTACACCCCCAACACCCCCCGCCAGGGGGAAGTGGGCAACGAGGATATTACCAAATCCTGGTGAGTTTTGATACAGTAGACTATGGGAACCTAATTTAAATTATTCCCATTATACTACTTTTCAATTCTATGCAGTTTTTTGTTTACCAGAGCGATGAAATGAAAATAAATGATTCCATTCATATTTAGATGCACTTAATCTAATGTGTGATAATAAAAAAAAATATTGAATGGTATTTAATATTTCTTAGCTCTTTTGTATCATAAAACTGCTTACTTCAAATTAAACCAGAGACTTAGACCTTCATAACTAATAGTGATTTATATATTTCCTAAATCGTTAGCCTAAATCAAATACTATACATGTGTTTATATTACATAAATTATGTTTGACTCGCGGTATGTGATAATAAGTATACTTTGTTTAAGTCAATTTTTTTTGTGTGTAATGAAAAAAACAGTTGAATAACCTCCTTTTTTACAGTAATCGGTTGAACACTCAATGGAATGTATATTTTTTCCCTTTCTAAAACAGACAAACGTGTAGACTCCGATGGTTCAAAGGACAGTTCTATAGACAGCGGCACTGATACCAGATACAACGATAAACGACGGGAGCCTGGACTCAAGGTATGTTTTTGACATGTTTTTGCGTGTATAAGAGAATGATTGAGTTATGTGTATTTTTGTGGAATTATATTTTAAATTTATTTGAAATGACTGATATTTTTTCATTTGTGTTTGTGTATATATATGTTTGTATGTATGTATGTATGTATGTCTATATGTATGTATGTATGTTTGTATGTATCTTTGTGGACTTTGAGTTACACAATTTTTTTTAAACATACAATACTATAAGTTAATTTTTTTAAGAAAAATGGGATGACAGAATATATTTACTTCCAATGTGTAGGAATATATTATGTGTAATGTACATATCTGTATGTGTATGCGCGTTTGTAGACGTATGTATATGTGCGTGTGTCTTTACAATATTTGTTAATTTAATATTAGAGATAAAATAAGAAAAATATGTGACCGTTAATTCATTTTTAAACATTTTTGATGATGACAAATAACAATGCTTATTTGGAATTTTTCCGATGTATGTTTGAATGTTTGTGTGTGTATGTAAATAATATCTCGTATTTATGAACTTTTTTTTAGTGAATAATGAGACTTTTTTTATTGTTATGAAAGTTTTTTAAATTTAAATGCAGTATGTGTGCTTTATTTTGTTTTTAGAGTTTTAATTCAATTGTATGATATGTTGATTTTTGTTGTTTTTTTATTTTTATGCACGAACTTATTTAACCAGATGTTAAAAAAGGAATGGAATCTACAACTATTGCACTTATGACCAGCACTGCCAAAATGTCAATTTTGCCAGTTTTTTTTATTAAGTTATTATATTATGTAGTAGTTATAATGTCACTAACTTGTGCCGTCTAATCACTCACAAGCTTAATTTTTGGTGGCGGTTATTTCTTTTTATATGCAAATTACACAATTTTTTTTGTTAAACAAAGAAAGTTATCCAAATAATGTGTTAATTTTTGTAATTTTATGTTAATTTCTGTTTCTTTTGTTTAAATTTTTTTTATATTGTAGTATTATTTTTATTATTATTTTTTATATAGTACAAATAAAACTCTTAACAAGGTAATGGTTTTTTACATAATGGGAAAAATAATTACCTAAAAATGTATAAATTTTCTATATTTTTATGTTAATTTCTATTCCTTCATCTGAATTTCATTTATATTATTATAGTATTGTTTTTATTACTTATTTTTTAATTTGTATATTTTTTTTGCATTTTTTTCTAATAATATAAATGAAATTCGCAACATGGTAATGGTTATATATAATTAGAGGCCGAAATCTCTCAACCTATCTCAACTGCCTCGTGTCGAAGCGTTGTTCAGGAATTTCGATGCGAAAATGAAAACTACATACGATATATTATCTATATCGCCGAGGGTGGAAAAGGTTCATTTTTTTTAATTTTGCAGCATTTTTTTGTCACGATTTTTTTCGCTTTTTTGGACGTTTTTTTTTTGTGTGTGTCTGCACTTTTTTTATTGAGTGCTGTTTTTGTGATCGTTTTAAGTGTGTTTCTTTTTTAAAATTTTATACATATCATGTTGCTTTTCTTTTTTGTTTTAAAGACACTTAACGTCTAACGACACTTTGGTATTAATAGTCAAATTTCAATTAAAATTAGTTTTTTTTGTTGTTTCTTTGGATTTCGCGGTCATGTTTAAAGAAATCTTATTTTTTACAACAAAATTATACGCAATAAATTCCGAGAATTAAATGATACAATTTTATTAACTAGGCAGAGTATATAAATATCTTCTACCATTCTCCATTTATGGCTTTGAAATTCGTTAAAACGCTTTTTGCATGTTTTTCTTACGTTGGCACGCTTTATTTTATTTTATATTTTAATTCATTATTTTTGTTTGGCTATGAAGTGGGCTAATATATTATTTACCCTGTTATTTTATTATCACATTATAGGTATAGTGGTGGTATAGTATAGTGTAGAGGAAATCTAGTGTTAAGACACTTTTGTTCCCCACTTTCCATTTGATTTTTGCGGCATTGCGTATTGAGTGGTGGTACTCGTTACCAGAGCGAAATAAATGTATATCTTATATAAATATTGAATCATTTTCTCGAGTGGGCATCGAACCCACAGTCTGTCGCGATTACAGTTCTATTTTTAATATGTGTAGCTTATTATATAAATTCCATGTTTGTTCTATGAGCACTTTTTTATGATTTAGACACTATACCTTTGAGGAAGTATTTAATGTGTTCACAAATATATTTTTTATAAAAATAGTCATTTTGTACAGAAAGGTTGAGTTCCTCTTGTTTTAACTTATTAGTAAATAAATTATATAAATTATGTAGTATGTGTATAAGTTTTGGTGCAAGATTTATTAGTTATATTAGTTTGTATAAAAGATTTTGTAATTTAATAAACAATAAAACACAAGGTTTTGTTAAATAATGCTTGAGCTTCAAAATCACGCTTTCGCCATCGCCTTGTTTCTGTTTTGCAAACATTTTTCTTTCTTGTTTTATATAATTTGCGTTTTAATATTTTTTATTTATGTTCATTTTTATTATACGCATCAATAGGTGACAGTTAATTTATCGAAAAATCGAACCTTGGACGCTCGAACACGACATCACACTGATGACTCTTCACTCGGAAGTTTTAAATTTGAGGTTAGATTTCTTTTCTTTTTTGGTTAAATTTTGTGTTTTGTCTTTTGTGTAAAAATTTATAGATTTTTTTTATTTTGGAGAGGTTTTGTGTAGTTGTGAATTATAAAAGAGCTGAATGATTTTCTATGAAAATATTTAGGGAGATTTTACATAGACCTATAAAAAAATTTGCTAATTTTACCATTTTGGATTAAACGTATTTATACTAAAATAAGTACTAGATAATAATTTTTATAACTGTTGTGAGAAATGTTAACTCTAAATACGTCAGATATTTGTGTAAGTTATTACATTTTTTATGTATTTAAAGAGGTATTTTTTCTTTGTTTTGTGACTTTACTATAAACGTTTTTGTAATTTTTTTTGAGGGAATTTTTAATATTTTCCCTCATTTGTGAATAAAATAAAGAATTTATTGCCATTGATGTAAATAATTATTTAATTTATTAACGTCTCGAAATATTGTACGGTGAGTTGGTATCGGAGGGTCTTAACGTTAAGGTGCCTCTGCATACTCTGCTATAAGCTGAAAACGGACTTACTGTTTGTTTTTTTTCTTCAGGACCAAGAGTCAACAGAGCACGATGGTGACATAGAGGATATATCGGACGGTGAAAGAACATCATCCTCCGAAAGAGGGAATCGACCGACTTATTATCCTGGGAATAATGACGAGGATACTCCAAGGTTAGTTTGTGGGCAGATTTGGGAGTGGGTCCGAATCTTTTTTTTGGGGATTGTCTTAGAATGTTATTTTTTGTTTAAATCAACATATATTTTATATATTGAATTCTGGGAATTATGATGTGACATTATATAATTATATAGAACGACGACGACGTCACCTGTTATATTATTTATGTTGTCCATTACAGTGAATTCATGGTAAACGCCATGGATGCTACGGAGCTGCGTCAGTCGCTGCGCCGCGCGAGGAGGTGGGGGGGCGCCAGTGATCCTCCACCCGCGTCTCTAAGTGGGTCTCCACATGACTCTGATGATGATGAGGTAAGGGGGAAGATAGGAAGACAAAGGGGTGATTTGTTTGGAATAGGGAGAAGGTAGGGGGCTATGTAGTGGAAAGACGTGGGGTGTATAGGGGAGATTGGGAACGTGAGTAGTCCTCAAACACTCGTCTAGTTTACGACTTTCAACCCGCCTTTTTCGATGTAACCTTACTAACCATGTTGAATTAAGCGGAAAGGAAGGGGGGATTTATGTCGAATGAGGGAGAGGGGGAGGGGAAAGAATTAATTGAATGGACAATAATTATAATTTCCACAAATTTTATTTACAAACAATTGACAACAATAATTATTATCGCTGTAACAGGTGTCAACGCCGTCCGGTGACAACGCGGACAGGAACCCCCTATCCGGGTCATGTGAGTCCCTGGAAAGAGGGAGACAGAGCTATATAAAATCAGCGTTTGACAGTCTTAGTGGGAATCCCGAACAGGATAATAGTGTTGCTGGTGAGAATAGACTTTTTCAAAATAATAAATAATAATAATAAAAACATGTTAATTAAGTAAGTACTTATATTGTACAGGTGCTCCTCAGAATTAGAGCGTAGATTATAATTACAAAAACAAATTTTGATGAAACTACAATGATTTTCTAAGTTTAAATCTACCTTAGTCATCAAAAGAGGACCATTATCATACTTTTGACTTTTAGTTATTGAGAAGTTTGAAGAAGCCTAAATAGATAGATAGATGTTATAGATAGATAGAATAGACAGAGAATACTTAAATATTTTCTAAAAAAGGCACTTGGGTGTGAGTGTCAACACGACGGTTGTGGGTTCGATTCCCACAAAAGGAAATTTAATATTTTAATTTTCTCGCTCTAGTAATAAGGCAAAGGGTGGCGTTCAGTTTCGCTACTCAACATGCGATGCTTTAAAAATTCGGCGGTTCGTAAGGTATGGAGTATCCTAACACTAGGTTGCCTTCTGTATTCGTGAAGTTAAAAACATCAAATTAGATTTTGGATTTTGTGAAGTAGATTGGTTTTGATCTATGTAGTCGTAATATCGGAAGTATAGAGAGATGTTTGGTGTGATTTTATATCATAAGATTGTATTGAATAATTTCTTGTGTACTTTTTTTTTCATCTATATGTAAATATATTTTTATACAATAATAATTTAATTTATAATACGTACAGCAAAAACTTTGGATACTTTTTTACGAAAATTGCGCGGAGGAGTACGAAATTTGGCACACTTATAGTTTATATGTAGAAGGAGTGCAGAACGTTAATATTTTTTAATAATAATGCTTATGAAGTACATGAAAACGATAAATAAAACATTACACACACTACTATACATTTGACAATATGTACAACATTTTTGTATTTATAAAGTACCATACACGTTGTTACTGTTTTTTTTAGTTAATGTTTTTGTTATTAATGTAACATATATAATGTAATATCATTAAACACATACATATATACATTTTTCATGCAGCACCAAATACAACATCCCTTTCATCTCAACATTTATCACGCGGGCCGGGAACCCGCGACCCTGAAGCGGCAAGACGCAGAGAGGAATTGCAGAGACGGATATTGGAGACGAGGCGACAGTTAGAGAGTGTGAGTTAATTTGTTTACCTGTTTAAAAGTGCGTTGAGCTATGTATTTAACGCAGGGAGGTACTGCAGTTAAGGAAACTGTACTGTAACTATATTTTAGCGATTGTTATAAACTTTTTGGAATTATGACATTTAATCCTAATATTTGTGATTTTAGTAGTATCCTAATATTGTAATATAATGTTATTAATTTTCTTTTTTCTTTTCCAGGTGGCATTCAGATCTAATCTAAAATCGAGTCAATCGACCACAGACCTATCGTACATACCAGAAAAGGATAATTCCAGAAGAAACAGGCCCGTCTCTATGGCTGTGCCTAGTAATTCTAGAAATTATGGTAAGTTAGAAAAAAAGTAGAGAAAAATACAAAAAAATGAAGTTTTGAGATCTTTATATAATGAGTAATGATGTATGTAAAAAGAAATGCTATTTAAAAATGGATACAATTTGTGTTTTATTGGTAATAAAAATTGTATACTTTTTTGGAAAACTATAGCGGCATTTGAACCTGCACCTCTTGCTTACTGCTCAAGCGTAATCTGAGTGTTCGGATGTTAGATGAAGAGGCGCAACTTCAAATCCCGCTATATTTTTTAATTTTGTATTCGTTTTCATAAAAAAGTGTTTTTCTTACTTAAGTATGAAATAACATTTAAAAACCTAAAAAAATATGAAGATCTTAAAATACACGATATCATAGGAGACTGGTCAATAATAATGACATGAAATTTTAATATTGGATATGCTAATATCACAGTGAAGCTCATTTGATATCAGCTTGGCTTGAATAAACTGTAAAATTTAAATGACACATTATATAACAAATATATTTAAAATATAAATTTCTCAGCCTAATTCTTGAAATAGGTCACTTGAATAAATCACTCATTTTTATGTAATGTAAAAGTGACATAAATTTTCAATATCGTTAAACATATATTTTATGGAGCAAGTTGGTACGGACCGAATGTCTGTACTGATTTAATAGTTACTTAAAAAAGTTCATGCCACTTTTTCAATAACAACCTATGCCGTTTTTATCAAAAACATTATTACTAAACTAACCAAAATTATTCCCTTAACGCTGACCAGGAATTACTAACCCACCCATATGCCCCGAAGAGGTTCTAGACAGTCTGTCCACTAACTACTTTGATAGTTTAAACTATCAAAACTTAGATTTTCGTAACAAAAACCCTTACGCCATTCCCGCGAATTTAAATCATAAAATGATACCCGAATATTATGACAATGTACCTCCGTATATACCTCCTAGAGTAAATGTCGAACCTGGACATAATCCTAGAAGAAATGTAAACTTACCACCGACTACTAAGCCTGTGGTGTTCAAGGAAAACATACCACAGAAACAAAATTTATCGTTCACTATAGAAATGAGTAAAAAACCGACTTCGAAAGTGTTTAATAGACTTTTTCCGACTGCTTGCGAGGAAAAAGAACCTCCAAAATTGCCGCCCAGAAATTTTAATTTAAATCTTAATGAGAAACCTCAACCAAAAACACCAAAACCTAACTCTAGGAGCATATTTAAGAATTATAAATCGTGTCCAGTTTCTCCTGTTTCGGAGGAATGTAAATGGGCTGATAAAGTCGCCCAAAATCAAAGTAATGCTGAAAAGGCCGAAAAACCTAAACAAAATGTTGATACTCGAAAACGGAATTCGCTAAGTTTCTTTGTAGGTCTCGATAGTAAGATAAAAGATAGTAGAAATATTGTAGATACTATCAAAAGTGACACTGAGAAAATGATTGCTGAAATCACTAAAAAATATGGAGATTTAGACGAATTTGAACCTAATAATCAAGGTGATTTAGACTTGCAACCGACTAAAGAAGTGGAAGAAAGAGATGATGGTAATTTTTCATCTGATTCTTTAGAAGATTGTAGTTTAAGTCAAGATGTTAGTTGCAAAAACAAGCTTTATTCAAAGAAAGTATGTAAAAAACACAATAAAACCAAAAGTATGCCACGTCGTGCTATCTCAAATTATGAAATATACGGTGGGACGTATGAAAAGCCAGCGATCCCATTAAAGCCTACAATTTGTGGGTCACAGAAAAGTTCTACTTTGCCTCGTAATATGCCGTCGAATTTAGATGATATAATCGATGAAGATATGAATCCTAGTTATTCCATGTATAGGTGCCAAAGTGTGTTAACTAAAAGATGTGTGACTCGCTCTAATGAATCAGTTTTAAGTGATCATTCCAATTGCTCAAGTGTTTCGAATGAAATATTCCTAAAATATGGTAATGAAGTTGCTTTCCAGCAAGCCAAGTATACGGATAGTCGATACAATTTAAATGATTCGCAAAATTGTTCATTTGAAAATATTCATGAACCGGATATGAAATATCTTGAAAATCATCGACATAGTAGTGCTAGTTTTTTCTTAAATCAAAAGAAATACATGAAGAATAGTTGTAGTCAAGAGTCTGTGTTGTCAGACGAATATTTAGACAACGATAATCAATTATCACGAACCAATTGTAATTCATTAGAAAGTGTTCTTTCTGATGATTCAGAATGTACTAAGAGCGCGCCTTTGGAAATGTTATTCGAAGGTACTAGATCACGTACTAAAAATAAACCTGGTGTGCCAAATAGTCAAAGCTGTTACGAATTTGACAACACATCCAAAAGTTACGGATCAAGTCCTAATAACGTTCCACAATTTAGTGGTTACATGTACAATAATTATTTTGGCGAAGGAACAAGTCCAAAAACGGATTATAATAATCAAGTGCCAATGGTAATAAGTCCTAAACCACCAGTGCACAAAGTTTACGGGTTTGATGTACCTACAGGAGAATTTTCTGGACATAAAACTGTAACGCGATCCCGAAGTTTATACGATTCATCTTCAAAACAAGCTCCCCCTCCAGCTAAAAATATAGCTTACTATTTTGATGGAAATGATATACCGCAATATAGTAAGGAAAACAGGCCGAGGGATGAAATACCAAGATTGAATAAAGGAGATTACATGGCCAATACTAGTAAATCGTTGCAACCGAAATTCGCTGATAAACATAAATATAAAAGCGAAATGGAAGGTTGTGATCAGTCCAATGCAATGGTTAAGTCAAAGAGTTGCAGTTTTGAAGTAGTTTTAGAACCTGCATCAAAACCTAATCCACTTAAAAATTTAATGGAAAAACGGTCACATGTAAAGAAAAATCTAGAAAAGTTTGAAGAGCAAATAAGAAAGAGTACTCAAAGTAAAACCTGTAAAAATCAAATGAACAAAGAGAAAGCAAATGTTGCCAAATATAACAATGCCACAAAAAGTCTCGAAAGAGATTCGGGTCAAAAGAATACTAATGTTAAAATATCGATGGAATTTGTTCCTCATAAACCGCCCAAACCTATTAAAAGGACGTCTTCCATTAAGCTTAACAATCGACTTAAAGCAGGTTTAGATAAGTCTGCTCTTAGCTCGTCTATTTCTTCCCAGTATAAAGCCAAATTAGATGGATTACACAATAAAAATTACATTTCCAACAGAAAGCAAGAAGATAAAAATTCTAATGTAGAAGAAAACACTGACAATTCTGAGAAAACTTTTGATGTATTTGTTAAGGAAAAGGATGTGAATGAAAATAGATCTGAAATACAAATGGATAGTCTCGAAGTATACGCAATACAAAGAATGGAAAGAATGAAACATGTAAGCATGGATTCGTTAGATGTTATAGAAGATAATAATGATTTTACTAAAGATTCTTTAGACTATTATGCCGATCGAGATAGTAAGTTTTACACTAAGTCAATGAAAGACCAGAGAAATTTGAAGTTTGCTAAAAATGAATTAGATATACCGGGTCAAAGCGGTCAAAATAGCGAAACTAAAGAAAATATTGTTCCTGATGATAACGATGAAGTGAAGAAGTATAGGTATATTGAGAGAAAGCTAGAAATAATAAACAAATTGGTCGAAATGGAAGAACGAAAGATATTACAGGAAAAAATATTAAAAGAATATCGTATGAGACCTTTAAAAGCAAATATAAATGATGGCAAAGGTGTCGTCAAAGTCTTATCTAGAAAATTTGAGAAATTAGCCACAAAACAAAGCACTGTTCCAAATTTTGCTTCTCTCACTTTAGAAGAAGCAGATACGGATACTGAAAATTCGGATAATAAGGAGATAAAGCGAAATTTAAGTTTACCTGATATTCTAGATACCGATCAAATTGGCTTGACAGTGGAAGGGGTAGATGTATCCAATGACGCTGGAAATGAACTTGCCGAAAAAGCAGAAAATGAACCAGCAAAATTAAATAACACATTTCAAAATATAGTAAAACCATCAAAATCACTGCCACAAAGAGTCTACAACGAAATGGTTATACCTAAAACAGATGTACATTTAGATAGTGAAAATTATGAATCTTCTACCACTAGCTCTAGTTGTACGAATTCTCCTAAAAGAATGTCATGTTACGGATTCAACCGACCCAAAACACCATTTCGCAAAATAATGCGTGACTCAACTCCTAGAATGTCTATGGAAAATCCATATATGGCTTCTGGGAGAGTAAGGTCTCCATTAAATTCAGGGAATGGTGTAAGAGGGTTAGTGAGAAAGCTACCAATAACACCAGTTCTGCCATCGAAATTTTCACCAATAACAGGTGGGAGCATGGACTTAGTTGTCGTGATAGTCCTTTTCGTTTGCGCTTCGATTCTAGATCTTTCTTTGGTCCCATAGATTAGGACAGGCTTAACCATTTGTGATATCTTGTGAGGAATATGGAATTGGTTAGTCTTTAGCAACTTCACAACGCATCACAAATCATTTGCTTAATTTTGCGTTTATTTTTGCGATGATGGCATGTTTTTTTTTTATTTTACATCGTATTTGATGAGTGCACGATTGTTTCAAGTGCTTTTAGTGTTGTCCTAGTGTGGTCCAAAAATAATATTTGTCTCTAAAAATCAGCACATAATTTGGACCATTCTGGATGTATGTATGACTGCATGTTTTAACGTCGTAAATATGACAGCGCGTAACCTGTCCTCCGAGCCCGAAGACAGTGGGATGAGGAGGGCGATATCACTTTCCGACCTCGCGGCGAAACCCGTGCCGGCGCCTAGAACGCCACAAGGTAGGTTATGGTTGTAGGTGGCGGGTTCCATTCTCGTTTAATGCAAACTCGGGTATTTGGAAAATTTTATTTCGGTGATTTTGATAAAATTTGCGAGATTTATTAATATTTATTGGTATTGGTTATTTTTGCATGTTCTATATTTTTCTTTTAATTATTATAGGTTACTTATTAAATTTATACTGAAATTCAAATCTTTGATTTGACTCACTATTTTTTTCCTAATATCTTTTTACGCTGATTGGCAATATTAGACTACACTATATTTTTCTTATTCTTAAATATAAAAAAAATATTGTTAATAGGTTAAAATATTATTTAAAATATTGTATGCTTGTTTTGTTAATTTTCTACTAATTCATGCTTCTAGTGAATCTTACCTTACCCTTTATGATTAATATTTGATCCGTATCTGACCGTCCTTAACACTACTTCAGGTACCACCGTGCTTGCCTAACCTTAGATTTACTAACTTGTTTAGTGTGCTCAGTAACATCTTAAATTCTTTTTCTTCGGATATTGATGAAAAAAAAGAAATCTAGGAATATTTAATATATAATTGATATCTATTTTTTTTTTTATATATAACTTAACTTAAAATAATTTATTATGATACTTTTTATTTAACAAATTATCTTTTGTTATCAAAAAATCGAATGAACACCAATAAATCAAAACCTCAGAAATTCATCCACTTAGAGTAAATGAAAAAATTATATATATAAAACATTAGTTAATATTACACCATTCTATACAGCATCATCAAAATCGGCTCAGCAAAATGCAAATTTAGGCAAATCGCCAAGTGGCTTCGTGAGACCGGCACCCCGTTATAATACTAAGTCTAACATGACAAGGAGCTCTAGCGTTGGTGTTTTAAATAATCAGGTAATTTTATTAAAAAAATATTTTAATACTATATTTTCTAAGCCATTGTGGCGCCTGACTCTTAAACACAACAGTTGTAGGTTCTATCCTCACTCAAGGGAATGATTATATAGTAAATAATTTAAATTTCTCCGTTCTGGTACACGAAACGCGATGGTGAGTTTTGTAACTCAACACAATGTTTAGAATTGAGCGAAAAGTGAAGTGCTGAGTGTTTTAACACTACTAGATACTCAAATATATATTTTTTTCCCATTTCTAGAGCGATTCCGAATCGGACCATCAGCCTTCACGTCAAGTGCCAAGAGGCCAGGGTCTCATGCGACCGACTATTTCTTCCGCCAATAAAGCAGCCGCTAACACTGCTAGGAGGAGAGGCGGTGCTAATAATAGTTATGGACAAGGTATGTATGGGGAATGGGTGGGGTAAGGGGGGTAGATGGACGTGGGTTCATATTCCAGATAGATTCTGAATTAAATCTGAAGACATCATGGTAGGTACTTCGAGGTCAAGGGCATATGAGACCTACAATCTGTTCTGTTCTGTTAATATTTTAGTATTAATAATAGTTATGGGTAAAGTTTGTATGAGTTTAAATTCCAAATTAATTAGAAAATATTATTGGTATGTAATATTAAGTGAGGAGTGTTCGGGTTTTTTTTTGAAAATTAAGAGCGAATTTTGTCAAGACTAGATTTTTATTTTAACGAGATTTGTATGGATGAATTTGTGTGATTTGTTGGGTTCATTTTAATTGTATATCATTACTTTATATTAAGTTTTATTCACATATTTAGATAACGAACACGGTAGATCTTGCAAATAATACTTAGTGCTTTAGAAGAGCACCAAAATAAAAATACTACTTTTAAATGCTTTAAATGGTCAAGAACCATTTGGGTATAGGTTAGATTTCATAATATAAACATTAATTGTATTTTAATTTTAATTTAGTTAGATTTGAATAATCTTTTTTAATATTTATTTAATTAAAAGTTAAGACAATATTCGACCATAAAATAAATTTGTCTGAAAAAAAATAGCTTTGAAAAATAGTTAAATTTATTATGTAACTAATGCAAAATATGGAGATCCACCAACTAAAGTAAAATGAGATTGAGATAATTTGACCGGTCATTCGAATAGCGAAACTCAACGCCGTCTTTTGTCTGACAAGATATTTAAATCTGAAAATAATATTAATATTGTTTATATTTAGTCGAAAGAATATTGAACCTACAACCGTCACGATTAGGAATTTTCCATAATATATATGCTTTTTTAACAAAGCACGCGTTAACCCCTAGTTAATAATTAACCGTAGTTTAAACGCACGTTTTCAGCGCGCTCCGAGTCCAGCTCCGAGACAGAAGATAATCATCGATCTAGAGCCGCGTCCGTGGACAGGGCTCAGAGGAGATTGGGTAAGTACAGGTTCAAATCCAAAAAAAAGGATAAAGAGAGAGTGTAAAAATTATATCCATATATTATTTAAGTATGGTCTTGATGTGTAATTGTCTATTGTCTTTAATCGGTTGTAAGGTGAAAATAAAGTTCTCAAACGGTAACTGCCTGTTTCATTGTAGGAGCAAGTGGGGGAAGGATATAGAGAACATTGAAATTTATATTTGAGTTAAAGATAGAGGAAATGACGGAAAGCATTTAACAAATAGATCGTTTTGCAAGTGTTTTAAGCTAAGCTAAAAAATATTTTTGAAGCTTGCGCGACGAATGTGAGTTCGATTTCCACTCAGGGAATGATATATTTAAGTTTGTCATTTCCTCGCTCTTATACCGCGGCAAAGCTTGAGTTTGAGCGCCACTCAACACTCAACGCCTTAAGAACTATTCATATATTAATTATTAATGGGGAACGAAGTATCTAGTGTTAACAGTGGGTTATCTGGTTTCCCGTGTCTATCCTGTTATATGCGGGATACAGAGTGAAGAAATTATATAAGAATATTATCAAGTCGTTTCTATAGGTAACAACGTTTAGCCTAATCTGGCTTAGACAGATTTTTTTTGTTAGTAAATTATTGCTATTACACATATTTTGGTACTGAACTATATATACTATTTGATGTAACTATTGAATCATAACTTCTTTTATAATTCCTTAATATATACATTTTCAAATAAAATAACTATCGGGAAAACTATAATTAATTTACATTTTTGTTTGCCTCCAGGCCGTTCGGGCAGTGAACGTGATATATCCGCAAAGGCGAGAGAAGTCACCGCGCGACTAACGTCAAATACAAGGCAAAGGCAGAAACAAGAAACCACCGGTGACAGTAATTGTATGTTATTTTAAATTTATTTTATTAGATTGCAACAACAGGGTGGGCAGAGGGCAAACCAAGTGTTACAACATATATTCTATTTTCGTTTTAAAAGATATTGCGTGGTGAAAGGTGGGACTCCGGGCGGTTTTTGTAAAACTATGAAAATATTTTGAATTTAGCTATTCCGCCTAGTAAAGATTAGGCTCACGACCATTCTATCTTTACACTTATTCCGTATGTTAAGTGTTTACCCGCTTGGAAGCATTAAATCATAGTTTAAACCGGTTTATTCCATATACCAGCGAAAACCATACAATAATATGAGAAAAAATATGTAAATGTTACTCCAATTGAAATTGAAACAAAAAGGCAACTTTACGCATCGTCCTGCATTTCAGAGAAGACCAGAGCACCTTGCGGAATACAAATCAACGCCGCATTTCGTCTTAGATAAAAGAATAAGAGTAATTTCTTCCATTCCACATTTCCGCGCTTTGGCTCGCTATCGTTATTCCATTTCCTCGAGTGGGTACCCCTGCACCACGACTGGCGTCATAAATTATTAATAAATATAAAAGTAAATTTGCCTTCTTTCATTTTCAGTATCATCATCACAATTATGTTCAGCTCTAACGGAACAATTAACGAAAACAGCGAGCAAAGTCGTACAACTATACAGGACACTGCAAAGTGACCCTGACTGTGCTTCCGATATTAGTGGTAAGTGTGGCCTTTTAGGGATTTTTATATATATATTTATATATATATATATAAAGTTGTTTTTTTTCTGATTCTGATTATTTTGTTTTTGTTATATTAAATTTTTCATCTTTTAAATCATGAGTAAACTAAATTAAATAGGAATTGAAAATTTACATAATAATTTTAGAAAAATATTTCTTTGTTTAAATTTTTCCTCATGAGAAAATGAATAGAATCTTTAATTTTTTTTTATTAAACACACATAATTTTAATAATATTACAAGCTTGCTTTCTTTTTTTAATTTCATGCTGTATCCTGAACATAGCGGCAAATTTTTTTTAATGAATATTTTATTTTCTCGAGTGGGAATCGAACCAATTCATATATCCATATAATAATTACAGGTCTAGAGGCAGCTATACTAGAGACTCAAAAAGTACTAAGAAGCGCAGTAGCAGTGCAGAACGGGTCTGAAAGTGATTCCTTGGCTGTGGACTGTGCGAGACAGAGACTGGACCATTTGGTTGCCAAAGGTAAATTTGACCTCATCTAGATAAATAATATGTATTTTGAGGTAAAAAAATATTTTTTTCCTATTGTGGAACGGTAACGAATTATTATTTAATAATTAATTCATTTGAAAGAAAGGTCCAGGTTCAATTCTCACTCGGAGTAATGAAATATTTAATGTTTTTATTTCCTCGCTCTGGAAACGAGGCACACCGCGGCGCTCGTGGTTTCCACTCAATAAGCAATGCCTCCGCGCGAAAGGTGGAGAACGCATGTGCCTAACACTAGGTTCCCAGGTTTCCTACCCTGCTATATTCGGGAGCTACCTCAATTTTAAGTTACATATATATGTGAAATCCAGATTAAATTTAACTAATCATCAAATTTTCTTTTTAGAGGCAACAACAGGTTCAAATCCGGCGATGTCACTAATAGAACAATATTCTGATATTTTACTCAACATGATGCAAAGTAAAATGGTTAATCAGTTTTCACAGAGCCCTCAAAGTCTACCACCGACACCCCGTGAAGATAGTTGATGATGAGATGAGATAAGAAGAAAGTGTGTTAAAAAGTGAACTTAACTGAGAGTTTTTTGATTAATAAATTTACCCAAAATTGTTAAAGAAGTGACTAAGGAAACAGTTTTTGTGTAAAAGTATATATTTCAACCTGAAGTGACTCGGTAAAAGATTCTTGATCGAAAAGTGTAAATTTTCAAACTGTATCCACAGTGTTTAAGTAAAAATATCAAGTAATCACTCATTTTTAAAATAAAAAAAATTGTAAAATGATTTTGTGTAATATATAATTATTTTCTTCACTACAGTTTAAAATATTCTTGTCTTTTAATTTAGGGATGTTGTTTGGAAAATAATGTAGAAAGGAAAAATGTTTATTTTTTGTATCATTGAAGTGCATTCTAACAGTAGGTTCAATACCCATTTTTGGGGATGAACGCAATATTTTTATTTACTTTGGCTATTAAGGCGTGGAGAATGGAATGTGCACTAAGTTTCATCTGCCTACTTATATGCGAAATAAAAAAAAATATGCTTTACCTATATTATGAGTGTTTACTTGGAAATTTTTCAAACTTAAAAAGTAAAGTGACATTATAATTAAAATTATGATAAATATTAAAAACTATGATTGCATTACATGCAATCATACTTTTTAATTAACTATGACTAAAGCTTTTTTTTAATGTTCATTCTTATGTCAGTCATTCCATAATTATTCCAAAATGTATGTAATAAAATTAAAAGTATGTAAGTTTTCAATATATATATATTATAATGTGAGTGTGTCTGTCTGATTGAATTTTGTAATAATAATATGTATAATTTGTAGACAATTAGTTTTTTCTTATTCTGAAACACCATGTATAAAGAATATGAATAAAATTATAATTAACTCATTTAAATAAAATACCATGTAATTCAAATTGATTTGATTCTTTTTTTAATTACCTATATCTAAACCTGACATCTACATTAATTATTTAATAATTTATAAAAAAAATCATATGAAAGACTATTTATAATCTGTTTATTAAACAAAATCTGTAAAATAAGAAAATAAATGAACTACTCATTTGAACCAGAATTTATTTGATATTTATCTTTATCGATTATTTTATTTAAATAATAAATCCATTTTTAGCCTTATGCTCATATTATTCAACTTTAAATCAATATTAATTATTGCACTTCTTTTAATAAATAAACAATAGATTATAAATAGTCTCGAAAATGTCCAATATAATATGTAAATCTAATTTTTTATCCAATTACCTTATTGTGTAAATAATAACGCTTAAAATTATGAAAGTAAACTTAGTGGAATTTTAGTTTTTATTATACAGTATGTGAATAAATATTATTCAAAATAGGGAATACAAAAGAGGCAGGTTCGATTCTAATTACTGGATATTTTGTGATTTATTTTTAAATTTTTTGTAATAAAAATCAATTAGCATTTGATTCACATACTATATAAGTAACTAATAAATATGTTATTCATTTTATGAATGAGTAAAAAGTCTTCTTTATAATGTAAGCATAACTAAATAATGACATAATAAAAATATGATTGAGTTTTAATAGTACTCAAAAGTTCCAAAATTTTTGTTTTGGTTAGCTTTTTTTTTATATATTTTGAGTATTTGTTATTGTAACTTATAGATAAACGTCCACAAGTCAATATTTTTTTATATATAAGGTCTCGATTTGTCACAATTAATGTAATAACTTAATTAAACAACTGTTAAATATTGATTAAATGGTTAAGCTAATGGTTAACTAATGTTTAACTGATGATTAACTTATAGTTAAATAATGGTTGTAATGTAAAATGGTTATTCCTTAAGAAGTATCTCTCTTAAAAATGTTATGCAGAATTTTATTTTTTTTAAATATCTATGTAACTTTTAAATATGTTTTTCTTTTTAATCTTTATTTTTTATAATCTGTATTTAAAGAGAATATAAGAGACACTCAATACGATACTTTTGAATGATTAAAATCGTTTTTTTATCATTTTTTATCAAAAAATGGTTAAATCAACGAAATGGAATTTAAGATTTTTGACTTCTGTCAAATATATTTTGTATTGTTTTTTTTTTAAATATATTTATAGTTCGTACGTTGATTTTAATGTGAAAAGTGTTGTATGCACTAGATGTATAATAAAGATTAATTAATTTTAGTTACCTGTAATATTTTTTGACAGATACAAAATATTTTTGACAGGTGTTCATTTTTTTTTTAATAATTGTAACAAGGACATAGGGATGTAGATATTTTTCTTTTTTTTTAAAATTTAATGTTCAAAATTGTAATGCCATTTACGAAAAAGACTAATTTTATTAATAATATAGTTATGTACGATATTACACAACCATTGAAGTATTTTTGTTTTTTTTGTTTTATTTTTCCTTTTTTTATATATTTTTTAGAAAACTGTATGGAATTTACTTTGGAATTGACAGTATATGAGGATTTGGTTATATTGTAAATTCTTATGGTTCATATATATATTAGTTAATAAGCAAAAGTGGTCTAACACAAATTTTGATAATATATAAATAATTATGTATAAAAAAAATATTTTTTTCCCCATACAGTCAGTCAGGTCAGTAGGACAGTGACTGATTGTAAGCGCGACGCTTATTAGTTCGATCCCCATTCGCGAATGATAATATTTAAACAATTTTCATTACACCGCACGGAAAACGGGAAGGAAATAGATTCTCCCCATAGGAGTTAAGAGGGTCCCCACTTTCTGTCAATTTTCTGGACATTGTTCCAAGCCAGAATTGAACTCACAATCGCCGTGTTTACAATCAGAAGTCAATCATTAATAAACGATTTATTAACTATAAATTTCCTTTTGTATTCAAATTTAAAGTTAGACCACTTTTCAAAGGATTTGAAAAGAATTGACAAAAATCTTCACTATTCATTTTAGAGCACGCTGTATAATAAACGCTTATTTATCAATTATATACATACAATTACTGTTTATTTATTTAGGAAAATTACTATCGTTTTGAAAGATACTTTTTTTTTTTTTTTTTTTTACGGTGGGAAAGAAAGATACTGGGTTGACTTTTGTAAGGTTGTTTTTCTTATTTGTCGGATTGGAGCCTGGTCTCATAAAGATAAAAAAGCACTGCCAAAACAAAATGTCATCTGTGAAACAGTTATGATTTCGTAGTATTATGTTTTTTTCCAAATTATTTTTAATTAAATGGGTGTAAAGAATATTGTGATTCATCACTCCTAAATAATCTTTCTAAATGTTTTTTTTATCTATAAGAATAAACAATTTCAAAACGATAATAATTTCCAAATAAATTATTTGTGTTATTTCAATATACATATATACATATTTAAGTGAAAAAGGGGTTTAAATCTAAATCTTGTAATTTACAAACGAAATAAGTTTAAAGTAATACGAGATAGTTAGTTGTCTAACGCACAATAAGCACATAACCTTGTTTTACTCACATAGGCAGAAAGTTTAGCAAAAAAACACTATTTTCTTCCACTTGTCTACTGTTTTTTATTTACATTCATTTTGTTTTAAGTAGCGGACCACAACGCTGCTGCTTATATTATCAAAACGAGGAAATCAAATAACTTTAAATACAGTACAACACTTAAATCAATGTTGCCTAATATTTACTTATAATGTATATTTAATTCGAGCATCACAAAATCAAAATTATACCCCTTTTCACCTTAAATAAAGTTTACACGTCATATACAAAATGCTTAATCATAAAATAACCTATAAACTGCACTAAGTCGCCATTTTCTATATTATATTCATCACAAAATGGCGGATCATTTATATTCACTTTTTGGAGTATTTAGAAATAATGTCATTATTTTAATAGCAAAGGAAAGATACTTCTGTTTTGTATTTTTACTTATTAAATGTAGTTTTCTGGTGGTAGCGAAACTCAACGCCGCGCTTTGCCTTACCAGAGCGAAGGAAATTTAAATATAGATATATATCATTGGAATTTGAACCCACAACCGTGACGTTTGCCCTTCGACGCCCTTGTATTGCCGTAATGGCATGAATATCTTTTATCTGTATGCTTTTGTATTTCTTATTTTTATTATACTATATAATTTTAACAAACTCTGATTAATAGTATTTAAAATATTGACATTATTTATAAATATTTTATTTTTCTTTCTAAATGCTTCGAAGTATGTACTAGTTGGAGGTAGTTTTTGAATTATTTTTAACCGACTTCTAAGAGAGTCGATACGTTATGTACAGTTAATATATAAGGTCATTTTTAATAAAACTAAAAGAATTTCAATTGTGTGTTGTCTTTTCTTCTAATAAAATCTCAAAAATCCTATTAACCTTTATTTTTTAAATATTTACTACTAATAATTATAATGGCTTGCGTCCATCGTGGCGTAGCGTAGGAAAGGCGTCGACGGGTGAACGCGACGACTGCTAGTTTGATTCCTACTCGAGTAATTAATTATTTTCATTTCTCCGCTCTGGTAAACACACAAAGTATGGCGTTGAACTCCCACACGTAGATCCCAATTTTTGAACTAGAATTATAAAACACAAGTTTAATTGAAGATAATTTAACTTTTAATTAATTTTCCATATTTCTTGGTTTGTCTGTCGAACGAATTACATTTTGATTAATCCTTCTCAATATGCCTGCCCTTATCAAGAATTCTAGTATAGGTCGTCTTATCTCACGTTGCCTTGTTACACCTAAAATAATAAAAAAAAATAAGATTTGGAAAAGGAAAAAACTAAATTACTTATTAGATTATTTGTTGTCCATCTATATGTCAAGATCTAAAGATTGCGTGGATTTTATTTTGAATTTCAGTTTGATAGTAGCTGAAATTTATCTATATTTATTTGTCTACGGTTCCTTAGTGCACAAAAAAATAGGCTTCCAAGTCAACGAATTGAAATCGAGGCTTTGCGTGTTGAATGGCGGAAGTTAACGCTGCGCTTTTTTTTCTCAGCATCACATTTCATCCCATACAAGCAAGGTATACAAAGAGAACCTAGTGTCGGAAGGCACCGGCATTCATATTTTTTAGCCGAATTCTCGAAACTTAACGCTGCACTCATACGTAAAAATTCGGATATACTTACGTTGAACTTGCAAAGGCTTTGTGGACGTTTGAGGACCTAATTCATACAATATTTGTAAATCAGCATGGTTCCCGAAACGAAAGCCAAAACCTATACGATGATCGTTTCCTAAAAACATATACCTCATATTAATATTGAAAAATTGCAAAAAAAAATTGTAAATAAATACCATATTTTTTCGCCGTCGTGGCGCCTTACGCCTTCCCTTTGCCTACCGTGGAGTAGGTGCGGGAAGCTAAAGACAAATTTGGCTTATAATATTTAATTCCAATTAATCTAACAGATTTTCCACTGGGTTGAGTAGGTGATAAGCCTGAGGCGGCAGGTTATGCGGACCGAATTAATTTTGGATGATTTTCTTATTTCCATATAACCTACAACCACATATGTAATCTCATATCCCACATATGTGACTGCACATGTGTGGGACACGTGTTATATTATATACACACACATATACACATGTTATATGTTGAATTTGAACATTATAATCTACCTTTTACTATCCTGGGAGCAAACCCGTAATACGCTGTGAACCCCATAGCGACGTCCTCTGGTACAATGAAGAAGAAACCATTAACTAAAGAATCTGGAGAAAGAAAAACGTCTTTTATTACCACCTGTTTTAAGATCTACATGCTGATATGTGCGGCATTTAGCGTGCCGCAGTGTAGGTAACAGGAACCTGGAAACTATTGTTAAGATATTGCGTTTCCATTAAACTTCCGTTCCCTAATTTTCTCCGAATTATGGAGCCATTGCATTTTGACTGACGAAACTAAACACCGCACTTTGCCTCCTTACCAGAGCGAAGAAAATATGAAATATTTCATTCCCCCGAGAGAGAATCGAACCTATAACGCGCATTCACAACCAAATATACTCTTCAGCTTTATAAAATGTTTCATTCTTCGGGTGGAAATCGAACTCACAACCGTCTCGTTTGTATATAGTCGCACGTCTGTGCTTCCGTGCCATGGCGGCCTCAAGAGATGCCAAGAAAGGTTATATTTACATATAGATTTTTTTTCTCCTATGCGGTAGACAAAACGAGATGTTAAAAATTGGTCGGAGCATGGGAAATGGAGTGTCTTAACACAAGGTTCCCTCTGCATACACGGCTTGCTAAACAGAAAAAAACGTGAAGCTGAAAAAAAAATACGAGCTATAATCGGGAAACGAACTAAAATCCTAGCACAATAACTTAATAATTTCTACTGAACCATAATAAGTTCTATGTTCTCAAATCGTTTAAGAGAAAGTTCATTAGACATTATATTTAATGTGATACTTAAAAATCATTAGCTAACAGTAAAACAAATTAACTAACATTATGTTACGTAATGTTGTCACTGTGTTGGAGATCGTGACTTCCATTTACTTATTTTTTTTAGCTTCACGCTTTATTCAGCTCATAGCAGGGTAGGCATAGGGAACCTGGGAACGCAGCGTTAAGATACTCCGTTTCCATTAAGACACTGCCGTTCTCCATTTTCCGCTGAATTCTGGAGGCATTGCATATTGAGTCGCGGAATTTAACGCTACGTTTACGCCTCGTTACTAGAGCGAGAAAGAGGAAATATTAAATATTTAATTTCCTGGACTGGGAATCGAGCCCACCACCTGTCGCGTTTATTGTCACACGCTCGTGCCCTGCGCCACGATTCAATTCGACTTCCAATTCCAATTACATGCTCGTGTGTTCAGTCCCGCCTTCTAAGTTCTGTATTGGACAGAGCGGGAAGCACGGAGTTCGTTGAAAACGGAATATTAACACAAAATTAAATATAGTAAATAAAACGAGGCCAGCCGTGGCGCAGGGACACTAGGGTGCGACTGTAAACGCAAAAGGTGGTGGGTTTATTTTCCACTCAAGGAACTTAAATATTATAGTATTTTTATTTCGAACGAGGCAAAATGCAGCGTTAAGCTCCACCACTCAACACGCAATGCCTTTAAAATTCGACGGAAATATGGGAAGTGGCAGTGGGTTAATGGGAACGAATAATTTTAACACTAGCTTCCGAGGTTCCCTCTGACTACCCTGCTAGGATACAGCTGAAGCTAAAAAAATAATTATTTGAAATTTTAGAGATAAATTGTACTTTTTGTTTAACAGTAGACACTAAAATATCTTGAAATTTTTTATATATTAAATTACTGACATAAATGTAACATAAAAAAACTGTAACAAGTGTATAAGAATTTCGACGTAGCTTGATGAGAACGTATGTCAGAGCGTTGGGACGGACGAGAGGGACGAGTACCTAGAGGTGCGGGTCCAAATCCTGCTACGTTCAAGTTTTCTTACGTTTCTAAAAAAATACTTTCACCATAGAATTAACATCTGCAGTCGATGAAATTTTTACTTATATTAAAAATACATATACACGCAGATATTTATGAGCGGATAAAAAAATCATCCTAATTTCACGTTTTATCCGGTATATGGCAGAGTGAGCAGAGGGAACCTAGTGTTAAGACATTTCGTTCCCCTCGCATCGACCGATTTCCGAGACATTGTGTATAAAATAGCAGTGCTCAAAACCGCAACTTTTACCAGTGCGAGAAAATGAAAATAGTTCGATCTTCCAAGTGGGAATCGAAATCACGACCGTTGCCTAGTCTCCGGCTTCAATACACTTAATAATTCAAAATTTCAATATTTCCATACAATTTCTTAAAACATTACGTACTTTTACGTACAATATGCGTGTCAAGGCTGCGCGTGCGCAAGTTTATGTAATCGACGCTAAATAGCTTAATGTAGGCATGTATAATATGTATGACTTGTATTTTGATTTATTTTTTTATGTAAAAAAAATATATATATTATATAAAAACATATACATATATAAATTACAATACCTTGTTTACTGTTAACTTTTTATTTGCTTCACGCTGTATTTCACACAGAGCAGGATAGGCAGACGGAATTTAGTGTTTAGATACTAAATTCCCTCTGCCTATCCTGCTCTGTGTGAAATACAATCTGGGAATTTAGTGTTAAGACACTTTTTTTTCCATTAAATTTTCGAGACATTGTTTGTTGGGTGGTAGAACTCAACGCCGCACGTCTTTTAAAGATTATAAAATGATGAAGTAAATAACGGTCTCTCTTGCCAAGTGATCATTCTATGAAGCAATCTTTTTGCATTATAAATTCTTAATAATTTTCTTACAGTGATATGATAAAGAAAGATGAAAGTGGGGAACGGGGTGTCTTAACCACAAGGTTCCCTCTGCCTTCTCTGGCGTGTGCAAGATACAGCGTGAAGCTGATTTAATTTTGATTTAATTTAATTGGGTTGCATGAGGCCATTTGTGCAGTGGTATTTTTGACTGTAAGCGCGATAATTATGGACTCAATTCTCTTACAGACAAACTATTTTTATTTCCCGACTGTAGTAGACAAATTGTGGAATTAAGTTCCGCTACTCAACGCGCGATATTGTTGCGCGCGTGTTAAAATATTTGGCAGTGTGTGGGATACGTGAGATACAGCATAAAGTTACAAAACAATATATTTCACCACTCTATAAGATAGAGCACGGCGTTGAGCTCCCCATTTTATACAATGATATATTGCGTAAATAGATAGAAACTTCAAACTGAAGTGATTATCACTTGATTTAAGAAAAAAAAATAACACTGTACTCACACTGAAACGTTAAAATAACGATAACTATGTAAAATTTCATAATTAAATAACAATATCTAAAATAAACAAACAGCTTTAGTGAACGGTAAAATACAAGTGATGACAAAACAATTGTCGTCGATGTCCAAGGTTTGTTTCCCATAATTAAAGAAAATGAAATGACACGCATAGGTGTAACCTTCAATTGATTATTAGCTTCACGCTGTATCCCGCATATAGTAGTTTAGGCAGAAAAAAGAGTTAAAACACTTTTCCCCGCCACTCTTGATTATAATTCGAAATATTGCATGTTTGGTGACGGAATTTAACGCCGCGATTTATACTACTGTAGCAAATAATATATAAGATGTTTTTAGCTTACGGGCGGACGATAGTTATTCCATCATCAAAGAAATTTAATGAAGATAATCTTTGGCTTCTATAGCATGTAAATTGGACGTATAATTTTCGAACAAATGTAAATTTGAAAATATTCAACGCTCTGTTTACAGCGGCAAGCATAGGCTCGCCGCCGTATCCCGCTGGGATACGGCGGCCACCGATCCTCTCAAGCTGCCACGTAGTGCTTGCACTTACTTAGAATTATGAATAATGATTGAATGTATAAATTATATAATCAATTTGTTGGCAAATGCAGCATAATAAAAAATTTATAGGTCGTATGCGGGTGAAGCCAGGAGTGAGCCGCTAATAAATATGTATGTCAAAGTTTGAAATGGAGGATGGATGTTTGTTCTACTTTTACGCAAAAACTCCTGAACAGATTTAGATGAAACTTGGCAGTAATATAGCTTATACACCAAAATAACAGCTTAAGCAGGCGGAGCCGTGTTTGGGTCGCTAGTTTTAATAATATAAAAAAAATGTATGTCAATAATAATCAATAGATTTAATAAAAACACTTACGTTTCTTGTGATAACAAAATATTATTATATCTTTGTAATCGTCTCTATCAAATGTTTAATATTTATAGTGTTAAAAATTAGACAAAGGTATTTAGTTCCCATGGGAGTACTATTTAGCTTTTTACTTCCCAGTCAGGCCAGAAGACGCGGCGGGCGTTGACTTACGTCACTCAACACGTTATGTCTCGAATACGATATGCGGAATACTACGTAAAGGTAAAAAAAGTAATAAATAGTATCCCGCATAAAGCAGGGTAGTTTTGACAGAGAAAAACTAGTGTAACAATCCGTTCCCCACTTGCCGCAGATTTTTTCTAGGTATTGCGTATTTAGTGGCGGAACTTAACACCGTGCTTTTGCCTTGTAATAATAATTCATTACAATGAATGGGGATCGAACAGACAACCATAGCGTTACACTTACACTTTTGTGCCGCTACGCCACGACGGCATCATAATTATATTTCTTTATATTATTTTTTAATAAAATTTCTAAATTTTCTAAATTTTAAGTTTTGAACCCACTATATATACAGTATTATACAATTCCCTTTTACTTCTACACTCAATATCTACTTTACTTACGTTTCACTAATATGAAAGTAACTTACTTAAAAGCAAACATATCATAACCACCAGTTTAGTTACTAACTAAGTTGTACCTTATGCACGGTTTAATAGAAGATAGTTCTGTTTAATAATCTATACTAATATTATAAAGCTGAAGAGTTTGTTTGGTTCAACGCACTAATCTCAAGAACTACTGGTTTTGAATGAATTGGATAGTCTATCTTTGTAGGTAGGCTATTGGGCTATATTATAGCCCAAGGTAATTGTCCGTTACTACCGACACTTACAATGTTTCACGTGCTATACACATATCACATTATTTCTATTTAAACACGCGGGCGAAGCTGCAGGTAAAAACTAGTATTTTATAAACTTTTTTAATCCTTACACTGAGGCCCGCATAATACAGGGTAGGCAGAGGGAAACTCGGAAACTTGAGTTAATATCTTTTCCCTACTTTCGAGTGGAAATCGACCTCACTTGTCGAGGTTAGGGTCGCACGCTTGTGCCCCTGTACCACGACTGTCCTCTTTGGATTCGGTTCTGGAATTTATATACATAATATAAATAAATAAAATTAAATCAGCTTCATGCTGTATCCCGCACACAGCAGGGTAGGCAGAGGGAACTTAGTGTACAGACACTCCGTTCCCCATTTTCCCCTTCACAGAGTTCTGGACACCAGAGCGATGAAATGAAAATATATATGAAAATAAATATTTCACTTCCTCGAGTGGGGATCGAACTCGATCTTACAGTCACACTTTGTGCCCCCGCGCCACGACTGGCCTCTGATATACATAATATGATGAATATATGTATTTTTTTAACTTAAATTGATGCACAATCAAGAGAATTATTGTATTTAAAATAATTTTCATTCCTCGCTCTACAAAAAAAAAGACAAACCGCGACCTTGAGTTCCGCCCCAGGACATTCAATGTCTCTACAATGTTCAGAAAGCAGAGATCGGAGTGCTTTAACACTAAATTCTCTGTTGATTTGTAAAGTTCTTATTAATTTGAAAAAGTAGCTTTATTACATAATATTTAGTTTTAGTTTGGAATTATTAAAGGAAATATTTTTCTAGTCTGTCACTAGAAAATAAAACTTAATATACGATAAGTCTCAATTTCGTATAACACATAAATCATATTATATAAATTTACTTAATTTGTTTGTTAATTCACCACAATTATTTTTCTTTTTTTAAAATATTAAAATTTCATGGAAAGTAGGGAGTGAGGCCAGTCGTGGCGCAGTGGCACAGAGTGTGACTGTGTTAAACCGACTGGTTGTGGGTTCGATCCCCACTCGAGGAGATGAAATATTTAC
>DWAO01000189.1:0-30818 GCA_018230605.1 Heliconius congener | reverse complement strand
AAGCCGTTGTGGCGCAGTGGAATAAGGATTGACTGCAAACGTGATTTCTATTCCCACTCGGAGGATGATGATTTTTTTGCACTCAGTTAATTGCTCATAGGCACTATGCTTTTGAATGTTTTTGTTTTTATTTTTCGCTTCACGCTATATCCCGCATATGGCAAGTGCTGAGTGGCGAAACTCAATACCGAGCTTTGACATCACATCATCATCACAAAAAATTAAAAACGAAACGTTTCTTTTTTTCGAGTGGGAATTGAACCTATCGCATTTACAGTCAGACGCTTCTACCCCAGCGCCACGACTGTAGTAGTAGAAAGTAGTTTTAAAAATTAATGAACAGAATAACATATTTATAGATATGTGTCGATAGATTTATGAATATAAAAAAAATAATTTATAATATTATTAATAAGAGTATAATTAAGCAGTTTAATACACGGTGCTCTATTAATTAAACGAGATAAGATCAGTTGTCATGGATATTACACGGCTTCCATTTATTTACATACATGTTTATATAAGCCTAACCTAGTGTTGTTTAACATTTCATATATTCTCGTTGGTCTTTGTATTTTTCTATTAACTGTATGAATTTTTATAATAATTGACGCTATAATTGCGCAATTTATTAAAATCTGTACTTTATACAGTGGTCGTGAGTTTTAATCCTACTTGAGAAACATTTTAAAGAATGCTTTTCTTTGCTTCATGCGGGATTCACTGCGTGAGGCTAAAAAATTCTTCACCTTCTCCATACAGGAGAAAATAATAGTTATCATCGAAAAATTAAGCTAAATGCCATTATAAATGCTTTACAAGATTTCTAAATCTAGGGATTTACGCAATAGTAGTTACACCGAGATATCAAGATAAGTAACCACTCCGTTTTCCATATTTAATGGCGCGATAAATTATTTCTCTAAATATTAATGTTTACTTTTATAGTAGTAGTTCAAGTAGGTTATTATATATATTAAAAAAGTATTTGATTGGATCTAAGTTCGATATATTCGTGGAGTTTCATATTGCAATAAATGAAACTAAATAATTTAAATGAAACAAAAATAATGTATATATGAAATGAGAATTTAAATATAATTTATTATAAAAGCACATTTATTAAATCAAAAAATACCTATAAAAATACATCTTAGACTTGAAGACTTACAACAGAAAATCGAATTTACTTTGTTACATCTTATAAAAATTATATTACAAGACGATTAGTTAATTTTTTTTTTCAACTACACGCTGTAAGTAGAAAGAGACTAGTGTTAATACATTCTGTTCTCCACTTTCCATCTTATTCTAGAGGCGTTGGCTGTTGGGTGGGGGAACTCAACGCAGGCCCGGGTGCGAACGATTTTTGAGCATTACCAAGTATTTTAATTATTAAATTACCGCTACTTGACTAAAAAATTCGCATAATGCGAACAAGGCTTTAGAACTCCCCTACCTGCCCTCCACTCCATAACCTACTTCCCAAATTGAAACTCTCTACATCCACTAGTTTTGTCTGTTCGTCACTCAGTAACGGAAAATGCTTATATAAATATTATACATATATATTCGCCTTATTCGCTTCGACTAATATTCACATTTATTTGAACTGGGACCATGATTTTTACATATTCTAGTTTCTAATATGTAAATGAACGTATCTAGTGCAAAAGATTTGAATAAACAAATTAGGAGCGCGATCATTTAGTTCATTTATAATACTAAATTTGGTTGAAATGTTGTGAGTTGTGTACTTATTTTTTAACAAATTGCATTTATTTCATTTTATGTACCTACTTACAGGCAAAGAAATATGTATAATACTAATTTTCGCTTATTTTAGAGTAGATATTTGGAATATTTTTTTGTCTCGATGTATCCTGTACATAGTAGGGTAGGCAGAGGGAACCTGAGAAACTAGTTTATAAACACCCCGTTCCCATTAAGACACTTGAGACTATCCGGCAAAATCTTAAAGCATTGAGTATTATCGAATATTGCGTATTGCGTATATCGAACGCCGGGTTTTTGCCTCGTGGTAACGAGGTTGTTCTGGTAAGAACAAAGAAATAAAAATAATGAAATATTCATTATTAGTGGGACTCGAACCCACAAACATCGAGCTGACCGTCGCACGCTAGTATCTCTGCACTACGACGGCCTCGATAATATAATTAAATAAGAAAATTTTAAAGAAAGTCGTAGAATAGGCAGATAAAAAATTCATTACAAATCAAAACTGTTAGAAATTTTTGACCGTTTCGATTTTTTGCCTCCGATATATGCTTTGAATGGCGGAACCCAACGCCGCGGTTTACTTTATGTGAAACGCTTTGCGCTACAGTGGCGTACATTTTATCATTCACTAAATAAACTTTCTCACAATCATTACTGAAAAATACCTGTAAAATTATGTTTCTACTTATTATTTAAATTTAAATATTACCCAATTTTATAACTGTTATTATATATTTAATGCAATGAAAGAAAATGATAGGTTATTATTTTCAGAATGTAAATGACGATTGCTCAATTTCTTACCACTTAGGTAACCGTTTCATAACTTTAGGGTATTATCGCGATTAAAAATTATTATATATAACCTAAATACATTTTTAAATTATGAAACGTTTAATTTGTTTGTTTTCTTAAATATGTTATTATTATTATCTTAAACTTTCCTCAATTTGATAATAGTAGGAATTTCTTGAAAATAAGTTCAAAAGGTTCCCTCTGCCTACCATGCTATATGCAGAATACAGTGTAAAGCTAATAAAAAAACAAGAATCTCAGATATATTTTATAAAACCAAGCCTCTTAGGTAACTAACTAAAATAATAAACCCAATGAAATATTACCTGTTCATCATTTTTTTGTGAAAATAATGGTATAAGCCTGAATGCGAATAAGACAAAAGTTTTGGTTTTGGAAAGAAATGAAGAAAGAACAAAACACAAGATCAGTGCAAATGGTAAGATATTAGAACAAGTAAATGAAGTGGTATACTAGGGAAGTATGTTCAGTAGAGATGGAAGAAACGAGATGCATGCGAAAAGGCGTATTGCTGCCGAGAACAGGGTTAACGGAGCCTTAGCTGCATTGATGAGACGGCGAAACATCAGCACAATAACCATGAGGACCCCTCAAGAGAGCATGTATGGAGAGGTTAATGGCAGTGAACGCTTTTGATTCGCCCTGGTAGCATCACAAAGGATTGAGTTCCGACACTCTACATACAATATCGGGATATTTCGGCGAAAAATGGGGAACGGAGTGTCTTAAGACTAGGTTTTCTCTGCCTAACTTCCTATATGCAGGAGACAGAGTGAAGCTCTAAATAACACATTAAAATTTATCCCCATTACAAAACACGGGGCTACGATAAAACCAAGGTTACTAGTCCAATTTTTTTTTTTTTAAATGTCAACACAATCAGCTATACAACCACAATATACACGAAAACATACGTAATTCATAATTTGTATGTCAATTATAATAATTATATGACACATGTTTTACTTCACTGTATTTGACACTTGAGATTTTTTAATCATCATTTAACAAGAAGCGAGTTCGTAATACGAGTTAAGTTTCACCATCGGGTTGTTGTTGAGTTGTACGGCGCAACGTTGACAGATGATCGAAAGTAGTTTATTTTAGTATATTGCTGTATATAGCAAAGGAGCTAGAGGGAACCTAAACTCTTATTTGTAAACCACTCTCAACGCTGAGACATTAGTTTATCCAGAGATATTTTCTGGGGGAGGGGGAGTTTCCGAACTTAACTTTGAACAGATATGTTCATGTAAATGTTGTTTTTTTTTTTCATTTTTCGAGCCAAGTTTTGCTATAACTTAAATTTATTCTTCAATCTTCGATCTTGAGATTTGTATGTGCGGGCACTAATGCTATATACTCGTACATATAACATTCAGCTTCAATACCTTCTGCTAAATTGTAAAAACATCTAATGTTGAAAGTACCTTTGAAAAAAAACTCCACTACCATCTCACCAGTAAAGGGAGGGAAACTATAAAAAAAACACAATGTTATATTTAACTTTAGAGAACACACTACTGATGACACTGAAGGAAGGCCTTGTAAGAAGGTCATGTATGAAGAGATGACAGAGAACAAGGCAAAATACTCCGTCAGAAATAAAAAGTGAAGCTATAAACAATTAAAAAAATGTTAGATTTGAATCCACACATTCAAGCTTACTTAAAAAGTATTCACCTACGCCACGAAAGCCTCTACAAATAGTCAAAAGTAATTTAAGTCATATAAAAATTTGTAAATTGTTAATTAATTACAGCATACCAGCAGCCCACGCGTTCCATTCCAACAAATAATTTAACCGACGAAAATTTATATTAATGATCGTCTAGTTAATTGAAATTCTTTGCTTCCTCATTTTTTAGTTAATATTGAAAACTTTTCCAACGTCTGTTTGTTTGTATTAGATAAATTTAATATAGTTCTTGGTGATTTGTTAATTTCACATAAGTAAACATTATATACGAGTATACAACAAATGGTGGTAGCGATTGGACACTATAACGTTTATTAAAATGTCACTCACTGAAATATCATTATTAAGCTTATTCACCTCTAGAAATATTTAAGTTAATAATTAAGAAAATATCTGAAATTTAACGGAATTCAACTCCGCGACTTTGTTTAGAGAAATGCTACAAGAAATTAAAGATATTGCTTTTCATTTTTTTTGAATTGTTTTATATATTTTACTTCTACCTGCGGCTCCACATTCAAATGAAAATAACTTGTTAAACCAATAATACACTAAAATATTTTTACAACTCTAAACAGCAGTCTATTAGATTAATGTGTTTAACCAAACAAACTCTTCAGTTTTAGAATATTAGTTTAGAAGTATAGATACATGTAATTAAATATACATATATATATAAATATATGTATGTATGTTTGTACCTGTCAACACGTCTATAGCTTCACGGTCTATTTACCTAATGAGTGCAATAGCATCCTAATGAACGACTCGTAACTTAAATCTCCAAATACTCTAATCAAGTTTTTTGTATGTTACACTACGCTTATATGATTTTACATTACTAATTGATGTTTCCTTTATTTAATTCGAACTAAATATCGAATAGAAACATATGTGGAAACCTTTTTTTTAAATACCAATGTAATGTGGAGTCTTGTCAAAACCTATATATATATAATGTTAACATGTATTAAAACTTTTTTTTTCAGCTTCACGCTTAATCCCGAATATAGCAGGGTAGGCAAAGGGAACCTACTGTTAAGATAATCCATTTCACACTTTTCGCCAAATTTTCAAGGAATTGCGTGTTAAGTGGTACACGAATGAGAATCAAACCCAAAACCGTCATTTTTACAATCACATGCTTCTGCCACTGTGCCATGACGGTACCCGTATAGACAGGGTACTATAACTTTTTATATATAATAGAAATACATAAAGTAAATTACAGATACTTAAATTTACAGTTAACCATTTGAAACATCAATAAAGTCTTCTACTTATTAGTATCTATGAAACAATCAATTATGAGAAACTGGAATTGGATAAAATTATTTGATACTACTATCCCCGCGCAGCTTCACCCGCTTGTACAACACGATTATTTATTTTATCATCTCAATTAAGTACTTTACTAATCTAATGATATGATTATTTTAAAAACGATATCCATATAATAATATTGTCGCATACAACTGAAATAAAATAAACACTGATGCTAAGTAACGCTTGCTTCTAATAGTAAAGACTGCATCGGTTAAGCAATTCCTGAGATAAGCTTCAAAAAATACACAGTCAAAAATGTAAAAAAATATTGTTTTGATTTCCACTACATCAACAAAGACCCCTTGAATATTTTTTTTATATATATGTTCCATGTACAGACACCAATCCGTTGAATCCGTAAATATAGATTATATGAAAAGGAAATTAATTTTATAACTCAAAATGATGGTTTTTTAATAAACATAACTATGAAATGATAGAAAGTCGATGTAAAGCCTTCGTAGATCACTGATCGTCGTATCTATTACAAGTTGTTAGTTCTTTATTTACTTTTATAGTAATTAAAATATACTGCGTCCAATTACAATTTTATGACCACTTTATATTGACGATTATCATAAGCTATCAATAAACATATTAAATAATTGTTATTGGGGCCGTCGTGATGCTGCAGCACTGATTCTGACTGAAGACACGACAGTTGTACCTAATCTCGTAAAATTATATGTTAAATATTCAAAAGAAGGTAAAAAAGAGATGTCTTTCAGCTGTTTGAATTTTAAGATCCAAATAACAGAATATGTCATCAAGAGAAATGTGCATTAGTATCATTTCGCAATGCACTTCTATTGGTACATTCGAAATAACGATGTTTTTCAGTATCTCCCATAAAGCAGGCTGCTGGGTAAGTGGAAGGAACTGCCGCGTTACCAGAGCCAGGAAATGATAACAATACGATCCCCGAGAGGGAATCGAACCTACAACTGTTATGTTACAGTCTAACGAAGTTGCGCGCCACCAAAATGATTCCAACATGTAAAAACAAAATGATTAAACACTAAAATATACAAGCACTCTATTTGTCCTAAATACTTGTATTATGATAAAATTATAATAATTATTATGATTATAATCGTCATAATTATTCTTAGTCTTAACAACGTTTAAATTAATTAAAACATTGAAATTATGCATTTAACGTACCTTCTTAATTTAGCAGTAATATAACGAGCAAAAACTCACATACATAAATCTTAAAGTGCCAGCCTCATTCCACTGTAATAATTTCATTTTAAAATATATTTATTTAGACATACATACATATTCGAGGACATTTGCATAATGTGAATTTATTAGGAAGGAACTGTTATAATGAAAATAAGGTTGTCAGTATGAAAAATATCTTGTTATCGAACGACGAAATTTTTAACGATGTGTAAGAAATGTATTATTCAAAACATTGTTTATTGAAAAAATATTTGATATCTTTTTTTTTATAGTTGAGCCTATCATGGCGTAATGGGACTGGCAAAAGCACGAAGGTTATGTTCGCTCTTGGAGGAACCTTTAGTTCCTCCAAGAGCGAATTGAACCCATTTAATTTATTTTCATTTTCTCTCTCTAATAAGACCAGCCGCGGCGTTGATTTCCGTCACTCAACAGGCAATCTAGAAAATTAGGTGACTATTGCATAGTTGACGGAATTCAACACTTGACCAGAGCTAGGAATCCTATTTTTTTTTTCAATATTAACACTTCATAAATATTAATCAAACCTATAACTATCACTTAGGTAGACATGCCAACTGCGCTACAATGTTATCTAGATGCAATTATCAGGTTAACACTAACAGGATATCAGAATATACGGGACTCTACGTTTTTGCTTCAAAGAGATCAACCTTGTAAGATGTAGTCGGTGGACATACAATAGAGATAAAAAATAATTTTATTTTCTTTAAGTTTTTCTTTATATAATACTTGGTATCTACTATGATTGCGCACTTCATCTTATGATCCAGAATGTTTCCTATTGATACTGTTTCTTACATACTCTTCTTTGTATCTGACAAGTGCTTTAATAAATATTTCATTTTATATTATCTTGATGTAGTATCCGTGTGGTAAGCGTGGAATGGGGTTTACATAGAGTAAATGTAGGTGCAAATCCTTCAGTTCTCATTCTTAACTTTTTTTAGGCCTTACACCTTATCCCGCTTATAATATGCTAGTGTAAAGACACTCTAGTTCTCTACGCACCGTACAATTTTTGAGACATTGCTAGTTGAGTCAATGCATCTCGTTACTAGAGCAAGGAAATAAAAATAGTTAACGCGAACGCGAACGAGAATTGAACTCACAACCGTCGCGCTTATAGTCAAACGTTGTGCCTCCTGATTTGTCGTTGCTCTTGTATTAAGTATATACGTACGGAATCGAGCCAAACGTAAATATATAATTTCTATTTGCATTCTTTATGTAACAGAGTGAAGCCAAAAATATATTTCCTAAATTACGATTTTAATCCGAACAAAATATTAACCTCCTCCAGGATTCGAAGTCTATCCCTTCACACAACAAATATTCCAAATCCCACACAATACTTTAACGGTAAAATAAGCTTTTAACAGTGTCATACAGATACATGTTGGAAGGAATGTAAGTTGAGACCCCTAACGATGTGTTTTTGTTTATTTTCTTGCAACACTTTATAGCGGTGTAGTGGCTGTGAGCGGCGCGGTGATTCATAGAATATGTAATGTAATACTTTAAAATTAACTAGTAGTCAATACTGGCTTTACTCGTCAGTTGGAAAATTTTTAAGGAAAAAAACAACTTTCTCGAAATATATATTATATAAATATAAAATATATGCAAAAGCGGTTTTAAAAAAGCAATCTCTAACGGACAACCAATAGTAAATAACGGGCTAGTTATAAAAAAAATGGAGAATGACGTGATGCGCGATAAACAATATGAAAATCTGTCTAGGTATATGTCGATACAACATACAAGACTATAGTATATATGTAGGGTACATATGCGGAATACAACGTGAAGCTGAGAAAAATAAATAAAAACTACACATTCTCCTCAACGGGAATCGAACCCATAACAGACAGATATTTAGTATTTTCAGTAATAAGTACTAAAACTTTGTATTTTTTATTACTAAAGTTTTCGTTCTTCCTTATTATCGCAAAAATATATATTGAATATGTACGTTACTAAAAATTATTTTATTTTATTGTATTTACACAAAGAACTATAATGCAAATTAATTAAAATGAAGTATACAATTTATAGCGTACTCAAATTAAAATATAAAATCGTTTTAAATCCTTTGAATATATTATTTAAAAGATAAAACTGGCAAAGTGCAAGACGGATTCGCACACGAACGGTTCTGTACGATTGTTTATAAGAAGGGCAAAAAAAATACGTGCGTTGTATAGGAGCCCCCTTGAATATTTATTGTATTCCATTTTTTTGTATTTTTTTATTATAAGGTTCCCCCTAAAATACATTATTTGTGAAAATTTCAATCCAATTATCACGGTTCATAAGATACCGTCTAGTAGCTTTCTGTTTGTCTGTCCAGATAGACGGGTCTATCTGGACAGACAGACAGAAAGCGATGTCTTAGTATTATAGCGGGACCCTATTCTTTTACCCTTTAGGTACGGAACCCTTCAAATGATAACTTTTTTTTCTAACTATAAAATTGTCGTATTATTATTATTATATTTAATATATGATTTATCTTATCTACTAGACTAGATAATTTGTTACTAATAATTTGTCTACTTTGTTTACAGGTAAGAACTCATCTTCTGAATGATTATTCTAAATTGCACTCGTAAGTAAATCTTGTAACTGTAACTGTGACACTGAGAGACAAAACTATTTAGCATTCCATGGATTTACTGTGCGAGTCCCGGATCCATAGCGTTGTAGTGTTAGAACCTTAGAGCACTGTTTGAGACTTACGATGTCTTAAACGGAGTGTGTTAGCACTGGATTCCCTCTGCCTACCCTGCTATGTGCGGGCCTGCTACAGCGTGTAACTATAAAAACTTTATAATGAACTTACAGCCAACGCTCTTAAACAGCTCGTACATCAACGGGATGTGATGTGCATTCTTTAATTTTTATATTAGATTCAAATATTATTTTTTTTTCGTTTCCTTAGTTTCTTGTTAAGCTAAGCAAAAAATAATAAATTGTATACATTATACATGAACGATAAATAGCAATTCAAATGATCTAGAATCAAGATAACATATCTAAAATCAAAACAGGCTTCTACCACGCAATATGTTAAAGTAACTAATTTAAATTATTTATTGGATTGACAATCAGAAATTATACTTATGCCCCACACTACATAAAGGGGCCGACAGTAATCAGGTGCACATCACTAATTGGCTTTATAAATGCAAACATACATTAAATCGTTTAAGCAGATGTCATATAAATTAATTATCTGTGGCGGTAACTTTTATTTGTTTTGCCTTCGTTTTTTGTAAGCAAATGAACTACTTGTTTAATGAGATGTACTTTTGATTTCGTTTTAAAAGCTTATTATTTAAACTGACTATACTCTATAGATAAACATATTTTTAGTATATTGTCGTATTAAGAAAATAAGTAATACATAATTATTAATACTTATTTAGAAAACGTTTAAAATTTTTTAAAGCAGCGGAACTAGAACCCGCGCCTCCTGGAAACCGACCAAGTTTAACAATGTTTAAAAAAATATATTATTATTAAGTTAATTAATTATTAAGTTATACTTATTTTTGAGGCCAGTTGTGCTGTCGTTTTATAATATCAAGTGGGTTCAATTTCAACTCCATGTAATGAAATATTTATTTAAATTTATACTTTCATTTCTCCACTGGTGTGGAAACAAAGCACGGCGTTGCGTTCTGCTACTCAACACGCAGTGTCTCCAGAATTCGACAGAAAAATGAGAACTTACTGTCTTAACACTCACTCTATCTTGCTGTATGCGAGATACAACGTGAAGCTGATATTATTATATAATTTAGATTGTGAACATGTTCTACAGATCTTATTAAATAAAAAATCATGACAATTCCGCCAGTCATAAACATAATAGAATTTTAGTACGTATCTAGTAACAATAACATAATTCTCAGTAACAGTAAAGTTTATCGTCTTGTCATACTTATATATTAATAAATATTTAATTTCAGGCTTAACCATTTAATATTTACATAAAAAACTAAAAAAAGCTATATTTTTTATCAAATAAAGCTTATATTATGCTTAGTGCAGTGCGTGCATATTGCGTGTTGTCATTTTGCATTACTGTTTCTATAACATTTTATGTATAACAGTTATTTTTCTAACATATATAATCTATGAAAATACCTGATTTTAAATGCACGATGCTCGTGGCAGTATCGAGAGCAGGAAGACCTAATAATACCCGTCTGGCCGCTAGTGATGTGTTAAAACCATCGACAAAAAACACATCAAATGTCATTTTTGACGTTAATGTAATACCAATGTCGCTGTAATAATTGTGAAAGTCTAGCAATGTCTATTAATTTAAAAGAGACTTGGTCAAGTGTAATTAAATTATTAAACAGTTAAGTCGGGCTAAAATATCTATAATTATAGGTGACAGGTTGAGTGAGTGCTACTGAGATTTTTACTCATGTGGCCTGGGATAGTAAAAATACTTTTTAATTTATTTAACATAAATTATAATAGCAAGCAGGCGCCCAGTCTTAAAATTTACTACAAAATTAGTCATCAGGAACCAGCTTTTTAACGACTTTGAAGAATAGGTTCAGACGACGTTTAGAAGTAAAAGAAGGGTTCAGTTCATGTGTGATTACAACGTCACGCATTAAGAAAGAACTGTATTGAAGGTTCACTAATAGTTAGTAACTGAGGTAATAATTATCGTTTTTGCTGTCGTAAAAAGTACGCGCCTTTGCTTATATGAAATTCCAGGTCGCTCCGAACTCTTAAATCTAGCAATAATAAAATTAAAACGCAAATAATATATAAAAGACTAAATAAATATCATTAAAGATTAACATCATAAACCTACAATAAATATCATTAAAGATTAACATCACTACTACATCACAGCTTCACGAAAGATAGCTGACATTTAAATAAACGATAGATATACTCACATCACTAAAGGACAGCGGTGTATAGTTACGTCCGGATTGAATCAAAGCCCTGTAAAGCCTTCGCTATATGGGACAAAGCTCGAACGCAAATCTTACTTATCTTAGCAATCGGGTATCAAGTTTATTCATATCCTAAGATGCACTAAGATGGTATAGCGGAGGATGATCATAGAGTACCTATCCCTTTGTATTAATTCTTTTGAATACTAATTTATTGTAAAGTATTTAGAAAACGTAAAGAAATCGTGATAAATTATTTGACTTTCTAGTTTTTTTTTCTGTTTTGTTTAATCAAGAAATTGTTAGTTAAGTAAAATAATGTAGTTTAAAAAAAAGACAATAAGAAGCTAATTAGTTCATAAAAAAAATATATTTTTCAATGTGATAATTCTTCTTGATTTAAACATATTTTTTTTAGGTCCAAGTTTTCATTCCAACTACATTTATTTTTAATCTAAACTAACTCTAGTTTCACTAAGAGCGTGGTTAAAAAGTGCATTTATCTGTTATTTCGTACAGAAGCCATAAATCGTTAGATACAAATCTGCTCTAAATTTTTGTTCCTACACTTTTTCTCATGACTCAACTTTCACTTGCCACAGAGTGTTATGAAGTTGAGAATTTACGTGAGCTTTTTTGAAATTTTTTTTATGTAAGTAAAATTTTTATTTTTTTGAGACTATCGCGGCATATTGTCTGACGTAATTCGATAGTTATAGATTCGATTCCCGACGGTTACAGGTTAGATTCTCAGCGAAATAAATTATTTGCATTTCCCCGCTGTTGTAACTAGACAAAGTATGGTGTTAAGTTCTTACATTTTATAAGTAATGTTTTATTTAAGGCAAAGTTTAGCCTGTTTTGCCTATTTTATTTAAAATTCAATTAAGATTATGTGAAACTAACATTATATTTCCATAAAATAAGTATCATGGATTAAATTGGCTTTATATTCCCATAAAATTTTTATACTTTTTCTAATTATTTATATTCCCAATTATCTAACGATGGTAAAATGCATGTTACATATTTATAGTCAATAGAAGTGCAGAAGGAACAAAATAATTATATAGGTAACGGGAGAGGCAGAAAGGATGTATGTAATCAATTGATCATACAGTTTGTTGGTTACCTATATTTTGTTGCACCACGATAAAGCATAATATTTAGTATATAAAAGTGTTTATTTTTAAAGAAGGCCTAAAAAGTTACGATATTTGTATATCTTGCTGGTATGAAATGGATTGAATATTGACACAGCGTGATTTAAAGTTGAAATGGATAATTTAGAAATCTAGATAGATGGTTTTTTTTAAGTTCACACTGTATATATTACATATAGCAAGATAGATAAAGGGAACCTTGAAACCCAGTGTTATGACACTTACTTACCATTAAGACAGTTCGGTTCCCAATTTTCTGCCGAATTTTGGAGGCATTGTGTGGCAAATGGTAAAACTCAACGCCACGCTATACCTCGGTACCAAAGCAAAGAAAGCAGCAAATGGGAATCGAACCCACAATCTTTCGCGTTTATAGTCGCACGCTGACGCCTCCGCGCCACGACCGACCTCATATAATACAGGCAAAATTTTAACCTACCACCAAGATAGTGAACGGCACAAACTAAACAAAAAAATCTTTTAAATACTAATAAATAAACTAAAATGACTTTACTCAAAAGTCACAAAGGAAATGGCTATCAAAAATGATTTACTTGATCAGCAATAAATCTCAAAAAAAACAGCTAAAGAATTTTAACGAAATTTATAACACCGTTTCAAGTTTTCAAATTATTGTTAGTTAGTTAGTTTTATTTATTTAAATTAATTAATTAATTCAAAATGTAGTATATTGCCTTTTATATTCACATTGATTGTTTCCGTTCCACTTTACACTAAGGCTAGTGTTTTCGGGTACAAGTAAAAGCTTGTTTTTCTTTTTATAATTAATATATAGTTAAGACCCTATTTGATATTTGAGTGGAAGTTGTCCGTAGAACACCGCTCTCATAGACGTCAATTAGCTTTTAATAAATATTACCCTGTTATAGACGCATACTCGTATTCGTGTATCTGTAATTATATGTATATCATGACTTACATGTTAATTTATATCTTCTATTGCTATAGGACCCCAAATAGGACAGTCAGCGAGGCCAGGCCAGTCATGGTGCAGGGGCACAAAGTGTGACCGTAAATTCGACTGGTTGTGGATTCGATCCCCACTCGAGAAAATGAAATATTTATTTCTTCGCTCTGGTATCGAGGTAAAAGTGCGGCGTTGAGTTCCGCCACTTAACACGAAATGCCCTCCAGAACTCGGTGGAAAGTGGGCAACGGAGTGTCTTAACACTAGGTTCCATCTGCCTACCCTGCTGTGTGTGGGATACAGCGTGAAGCCGATTTAATTTAATTATTTTTTTAATTTAATTATCATACTTACTGAACTAAACAAAATAGAGTAGAATAGAGTAAAGTACGAAAAGAAAACAAAAAAAGACAGAAGTAGTAAGAAAAGAAAAAAGTAGAATAGAGTAAGGAAAGAAAACAAATGTAAAATAAAATTGAAGACCCCACAAAAAACTTTTTAAAAAAAAATATTTTTTTAATTAATTGAAGTGTTTAAGAGATTATTTCATCATCTCACATCAGACATATTTAAATTTAAAGATAAATTTAAAGATAAACATCTTTGCAATGCTTATCAACTCGTATCTGGATATTTTAATGTAAGACCTGCTTCTGATAATATATTATGTTATAAAAATTTCACTGACGCCGTTACGGTACTGACGGCTTAGACTTACGAGTGGCTCAATTTTTTGTATGTAACTGATTTTAATATAATTATGCAGTAAAGCGTTGAGCTACAATAGTAGAGCATTCAGTGTTAAACAAATCACGGCGTTTATTTCCATCTGCCCTTCAAATTATCACCATGTCAATTAGAAGAGTGAGTCGGTAAGAATCGAGAAAAAATATGAAAAATAAAAATATTCGATAGAAGATATTCAATCGATTACTAGTAAATAGCTAGCAAAAAAATGCTTTAAAGAAAAAGACATTCCTTTCCCAACCATACCGCAGTCAAATACCGACCTTGCCATACAAAAGGACGACAATACATAAAACAAGTGTATTTGCGCACGCGCAGCTAAAATTCTCATTCCATTCGTGCCGATGCGTAGGGAAAAGAATACAATTTTAATTGAAACAATTATTCTGAGCGATCAAATTCTTATTCCTGTTTAGAGGTCGTCCAAGATATGTATGAGGTATTTATTGGGTAAAACTTGAGTGAAAACGGCTTAATGTGTATGTATTAATTTGTCATCTTAAAACTACTTAGGATGACTGATTGCAAATAGTATGCTTACAAATCTATGCACGTACAACTTGTATATAGAGTTATATAAATACATTATAATTAAATATGTTGAAGAAGTGGTTTACGCAGAAAGATATACTTTAAACACACACACACACACACACACGTTTAAAGTTAATCACGTACTAAACAAAATTCTTTAAAAAAAAATATATAAATTTAAACCTAAAACTTTCGTGTTAAATCATGCACACCTCAACTGTACCAAGGTCTTTTCGCGTCTTTTCCAATACACCTCTTAAAAGCTTGACCACTAAATACAGACTTAGTACGCCCTTTAATGTTAAGATATTTTTGACCTCTTTTGCACTCGTTAAAATTGAATAAAAGTAATCGAAACAACGTTCATTATTAAAACCAAAGTCACACCTCACCACTAACGATGTTAAATTAGGTTAATTTTAACAAACTATACTTAATAAGTGCGTAGTGGTTGGATATATTCTAGGTTAACTACCAATTAACTAGACAGAAAGACAAGGTTAATAAATGTGTTAAACTTGATAGAACTGTAAGATTACAAATTAAATTTTGCTAAACTGCTATTTATGATAATGAAAAGTATTTCGTACACTTGTAGCCTGAATGAATTCTTATCGAAGATATTTAAATGCAAATTTAAATATTTTTTTAGCTTCATATATATAATAGCAAGGTATCTAGTGTTAAGACACTCCGTTCCCACTAAGACACTTCCGTTCGCCACTTTCTACCGAATCTTGGAAGCGTTGCGTGTTGAATGTCGGAGCAATGCTCAATGCCGAGCTTTGCCTTGTTACTACTACTCCGTGGAAATTAAAATATTCGCGGGGAATCGAACCTATAATATTTACATTTATAGTCATACACTTGTGGCACTTGCCTCGTGACGGTCTCGATTCAAATAAAAATATTATTTATTCGAAAAGACTTTCGCAAGCACTTTTTAATCACCGAATGAACATAAAACTATCTCCAGGTCGGAAAGCAGTTCTGCTTAAAAGAGCCGGCAAGAAACTTAATATGTGACTGTAAAATCGACTGGTTGCGGGCTCGACCCCACTCGAGAAAGTGAAATATTTTTTTAATTTATATTTTCATTTCTTCGCTCTGGTGTCGAGGCAAAACGCGGCGTTGAGTTTCTAGTTACACGCAATGCCCCAGAACTTGGCGGGAAGTGAGGAACGGAGGGCCTTAACACTAGGTTCCCTCTGCCTACCCTGCTATGAGCGGGATACAGCGTGACGCTGAGAAAAAAAATAAAAAAAACTATAAATATAGTAGACCTAATGCCTGACAATATACTTTTTATTTTAAATATAAATTGTTGCTTATTTATTAGCAACAAAGTAAGCCTTACAAAAGGTAAATAATGAAACAAGTTTAAGAAAATCAAGGGCATCCAGTAATATAACTATAATGAATGTACATCGTCTCTCGTTTAAAGCCAGGGTTGACAAGGCAATTACAGTAATGACGGATGTCACGAAATTCTCCAAATAATCCCATACCGACTCACGATCTAGTATGTTTTATGTATTTAAGTCGGAGAGACATTTATATGAACTTTCTTAAAAGAAAAAATAAATATTTTTTTTGAATTGAAGTGTAAAACTTGAACCTAAAAAGTGTTAAAATTAGTGTCAAATCTCTCAGTTTTTGTATATTTGTATTACCGATTACTAATTAATCATAAAAATTTGATCGCAGTCTGTTAAAAATATTCAAAGAAGAGTATGAGAATCGAGAGATCTGACCGAGAAAGAACCGTGACTGGCACTATTGTGTGAATCCTCCCGAACAATTTATAATTATAAATTAACCAATGACAATAAGAAATACCTAAATTATTTCTTATTTAAATCGAAAAAATCTAATCACATTTTTTTCCTTATCAAAATAAATACAAATTAAATAAAAGCTCTGTTCGAAACAGGCATTTCACTAAATGACATTTGAGCTTTTAGTAGAAAGCTGAATTGTAAATCAACAGAACGGTATCACAGACCGTTTAGTTTAATGGTTCGTTTCGATGTTTTATAACACAAATCGAAATGTATCGTGACTCGAGATATCGATGTATGTTTACTTTATTATTAACTAGCGGTTAAATTTAATAGAAAAAAGTATTAAGTTAAATATATTTTAATTATAATTTCACGCTTCATGCTGTATCCCTCACACAGCAGGGTAGGCAGAGGGAACCTAGTGTTAAGACGCTCCATTCCCCACTGTCTGCCGAATTCTGGAGGTATTGCGTGTTAAGTCGCAGAACTCAACACCGCGCTTTTGCCTGGATACCACAGCGAAGGAATGGAAATATAAATTTAAGTAAATATTTCATCTCCTCGAGAGGGGATCGAGCCCACAACCAGTCGGTTTTACAGTCACACTTTTTAAAAATATAGACATCACAAATCGGTGAAGAGTTTATATAATCTTATTAAAATATCCATAAATATTTCTTTCTTCTCTAAATTTAAATATACAAACACTATAAAAGTGTTGTCTTTATTACTACCAAAATAGTTTTAATATATCTCATACAGTCATACATACTTATTAGGATTTAATATTCTATGAATTAAAATTTCTCTTATCTAATAAAACAGACCCTTCTCATCTCTATATCAATATTTCTTTCGAACGTGACACGACTGTTGATGATGAGATCAGAGATGACAAATGGCCCAGATGCTGGCAAATGACAATAGAATGTGGATATTAATAGATATTATACTTTTAAAATAATAAAATTATAAGCCTGTTTTTATTATCAATTGATATTAGACTAGTATAATTATATTTTTTATTATTTTTTTTGTAACGATTTATGTTAGGCTGTGATCTTTTCTCCATTTTTTCTATAAATGAAAGCAAATCCATAGAGTAAACCTATAAAATAATATAGTCGTGTTATAAATAGTCTACAGCTACCTAAGTAGAATTTAATTTGACGTTTTAAATTGGTTACAAACAAAAATATTTATATCGAAATTTTCAACTACCACTAATCGATATTTTTAGTCAAGGCTCAAGAAAAAAAATCTTCACTAAATACAAAATATTTTCATTTCAACATGTATAAAAATTAAATTGGAAGTATCTTAATTTTTTATCGTCACTCGACTACTTAGCGATAATTATGCTTTAAGGAAAAGTGGGCTAACGATTTTTATTTAAAAATCGGTATATTTCTGATAAATCCGCAAAAAAAGATAAGCTTAACGCGGCCAATTTCTGTGGCAATTTCTTTCCATCCGATTTGAACTAATTGTATGTCGTAATTTATTCATTTGTATGTATTAAGATCATTTCTTTGAATTGAATGACCTATAACTTTAACTTATAAACGTAACGGTTCAGTTCTGCTGTTACTTTTCATATATATTTTTTATTTAACTAACTTTTGGACAATTATTCTTTAAAAATCTTAAAATATTAATACGAGGGTTTTTCGTCGCTCTGGTGTCGAGGAAAACCCGGTGTTGAGTTCTGACACTCAATACGCAATGCCTCCAGAATTCAGCACAAAGTGTGGGCAACAGAGTGTCTTAACACTAGGTTCCCTCTGTCTACTCTGCTGTGTGTGGGATACAGCGTGAAGCTGGTTTTAATTGCTTTTATTATTTCGTATTATGTATCATTTTACATAGAACCGAACAAGAAAGTCACATAAGTAGCTTTTAAATATTTTTTATGCATATATTTTTAATGGAACAAGTAAAAAATACTTACGAAACGTTTATTACACCAATAATTCGTTATATTTTGATTAATTTATGTTCAAATTAAAGAGTTTCCTCCATAAACTACTGTTTGTAATTGTTTTTTTAATATTTTTTATTAGCATTATTTCTTTTTAATTGAACATGCGATTCAATTTATCAAACACAAAATTCTTTCAATAATAATAATACAATACAGTTTCACGCTGTATCCCGCATGAAACAGGGTAGGCTGAGGGAGAATAGTGTAGAGACATTCCGTTCCAATTAAGATTCATTACCACAAAATGAAAATGGAATGAGACATGAAATGGAAATATTAAATATTTTCATTTCCTCGTATGGGAATCGAACCCACATTCTGTCGCGTTTACATTCACACGCCGGTCTCAACCACACAACTTCCTTGCATTTAAACGTATTTAAGATCTAAATTTCAAATTTATTCAGTATTAAAATGTCAACATCTTAAACAAAAGTGACAGTCCCTTTACTGTTGGTTGTGCCGTGCGATATTACGCAAGCTTAGGCACAAAATACACTGAATGGGCCGGCATCGACACTATAATAGAGGCAATTATATAAGAAAAAGCAAGCTATTAAACACTGGAGACCTAAATAAAGATTTATTACTACAATATAGTGCTCGCCAACTTTGGTTCGGTTAGTCTTGAGTAATTTATATATTAAATTATATGATTTTGTTATTTTTAACGCCTTGATCCATGCATATTATTTAATATCTTTCTCTATCTTTTTCTTTTAATAAATAATTATGGCTCCTAATTATTTAAATTATAATGTAAACTATGTAAATGAATATAAGTTATGGGCTAAAACACGGCTGTAAAAATATGCAGACGAAACAAAATCATTAAAAACATTAAAAACAAGCTTTATTAAAAACAGATACCTGCAAATTAACTGGGCCCCAAAAATATAACTGCTCCCTTGGAATTAGAAACGCGTAATATAACAAGAAATAGACAAGATGTGTTAAGTGGCGGAGCCGTCCTCACCAGATCCTTCTTGATCTGGTGACGATGGTGAAAAAATGGAAATTTATTTCCGTTTTCAGTCACAGGCGATTCCCATCATTATTTCATTTTCAAATAAGAAAACAAATAGTATATAATACACCTTATATTATATTCGAGCACGAAAAGGAGTAAATAATATTTTTCGCAACACCCATATTTATTGTTATGGGCCGTGAATCACGTTTAATACCAATTTCGTGGTTTCCACTGTTATACTGTTAGCGCATTGTTGGCTTCAACGTAGATATGTTCTTACTATTGCTTGTAATATGACAATTTGTAAGCGCAAGCAATATTTAGTTCGTGTTACTTTTAGTATTTACTTTTAGTAATGCTATAACCGTATAATGTTATTGCCTAAATCTTGTTTTGATAGTAAGGTGTGAGTTTTGAACTGTAAAGCAGGTATTTAATAATTGGTCACGATTTATAGCCCCCAAATAAATATTTTAGTTATGTTCAATTGTGGTGTAAGCATGCGACTGAAAGGTGGTAGGTTCAATTCCTCCCTCGAGAAAATGGTATATATATATTTTAACATTTTAAAAATGTTATTCCACTTAGGAAAGAAAAATACTTATTAAGAAAAGGTTTAAAAATTTTAACTTAGCGGGATTTTGGTTTTTATACAATGCAATGGGGCGTCTGAACTTATATTATTATAGTAGCTTATTGAAATTCCGTATGAAAATAATGAAGCAGGATTTGATCTCTTATTTGTTAGATTAGATAACCAGTGCTCTATATAATTATTTGTACGTGCACATCTTAAAATGGCTGTGCTATTGGTAAATGTTTTATTTACTTTACGGATACGTTTATAATTATTTTAAACATCGATTTTTTATTTCGCATTGTTTAGATAGAAATAGATGCCTATTAATTAATAAAATTTCAAGATTTCTTCCAATTTCCTCCTGATCCTGACTTGGTGGCAATGGAAGTACCTTCTTAAAAATAATCGACGGAGAAATCGGGACATACATATATAAAATATATAATTGTCAAATATAGAGCATTCTATTTTTTAACCTAAAAAAACTTATATTTCTGTACTCCGAAATTTAAAAATGTGATCGTTAAAAATCTTGAAATCCTTATATAACGTCTCATTATTTAGCAAAAATATAATGCCTTATACTCATTTGTTTCTTATTATAATTTTGACGTTGCCCTTTTTAAAGTCGCTCAAAAAGGAAGCAATAAGCCCACATAGCATAGGTTGTTGGCCTGCCTCCTAACAGCCGGTTTTCGATACGACATTTTGATTGCAACGATGACGCGACGTGATTTATTAAAATTTCCCATACGCTAAATCATTGTTGATCATTAGGCCGCGTATCGACAAAACGTGAGGTTATACGCGACTATTGTAGATTCTATTCCCGCTCAAGGAAATTACTCTTTCAATATTTTCACATCTTTGCTCTGGTGCAAGACAAAGATCGCTATTTAGTTATGGGCTTTGTCCCAAAATATTCAGCGGAAAATTAAGAACAGTTTAGTTTTTGAAAATTAGGTTCCCTCAGCCTACTCAGCTACATACGAGGAACAGTATGACGCTAAGTCATTATACTAAAATACTATATACTAAATAAGTATGTATTGCTAAAGTTCTTTGAAATCACGTTGATATGATAATAGATTGTTAGAATGTTTTATGACGGCTATTGTTCGATATAAAGAAAGGTGGTTTGATCTTAGGTGCCAATTCTATGACAGTTCTATGAAAGACTGAGATCCCAGGGACACCGGACCTACGTCATTTTAGTAAAGCTGAAATTTCAAGGATTGGTTGTCTTATATATAGTTAAGACAGTAAAACATTATTATGGAGCATTGTAAAATGATATATTCAAATTGTAGGTTATATAATATTAGGTTCTTTTATGGTTAAAAAAATTAGATCTGCCAGCTTACAATCAATTCAATTTTCAAAACAGTCCAAATTCTGCCAGTTTCAATATAAAATGAAAATTGATAATATAATCCTAGAAAAACGGAAACATTGCAGAAGATTATTACTAAAAAACATACAAACACGATGCCCCAATGTCAAGCTATACAAATATGAATACGAATCGAAAATTTTAATTGAACTATTTAAATTACTCTAACTAGAACGCTATCTGGCAGTTTTAGGTGTAGATTTCGATCAACTCCCACGTTAATAGTCGAAGTTGTATTTTAAGGCCGGTGACACTCGACAAGTAACGAAACCGAACAGTGAATAAGAAACCTGCTATCGTGGCGACGTCGTCGTACTAACTATTCTATTGCTGATATAGTTTCATTAAATTGCGTATAGTTTAAATTTGTATATCGAACTAGGAAGCCGTCTTCGTCTTTAACGGGATCTGTTAAGACGAAGACGACGAAGAATTGTTTTAATAGATGAGTCAAGATTTGGATGTTCAATTTTCAATTACATAGTTTAACTGACTACTATGATTTTCTGCTTCATTATACTATAGATATATTTATTGATTTTTCTAAATTGCTAAAATATACACTTTATTTTTTTCCGAAATATTTGCTCATATTAGAAAGTACAGCTTAATTGTGTTCTTTAACAAGATACAAAACGAGAGATACTGCTATAATAAAATTCAAAATATTTTTGCCTTTCGCAACTTATTTTACGTAGGATTTAGGATACGGATACTTTACGGATGATGTAAAACGTAAAATAAGTCCCGATTAATTTTCTCGAGTGGGCATCGGACCCACAACCAGTCGCGTTTACAGGGCACACTGTATGCCCTGCGCCACGACTAACCTTTTAAATTTCTTATAAGTATATATTACTTATATAGAAAAACAAATAAAATCTTATCTTCACATGTTATTTTCTCATAAAATACCTAAACACTAGATTATCTTAGAAAATCACTTCTAAATGTTCTAATAACAAAATGCAGTTCTATCACGATCGAGCAAAATTTCATATTCATACAACACATACATACTTCAAAGTGGGCGAAAGTCGTATTTACCTTTCGATTTATTTCTCATCTATTCTAAATGTATACAAAACAGCACACATAAATAATATCCGTCCCACTTTCTATATTAAATAAGTTAAACGCCGGAGTCGTCAATACTCAGTACTTGATGTTTAATATTATATTTATAGTAAATACTGTTGTTTACTCCGTATTTTGCTTGTGAATATATACGCTATATCTCGCCCGTAGCAAGGTAGACAGAGGGAACCTGGGAACCTACCGTTACGACAATCTGTTCGCATTAAGACACTTCCGTTTAATAATTGCCGCCAAATTCTCGAGGCTTTACTTGTTTAGTCGTGGAAATCAACGCCGCATTTTGCCTTGTCACTAGAGCGACAAAATGAATATATGTCATTTCCCTGGGAATCGAACCCTCAACCGTAGCGTTCACATTCACACGCTTGTATCCCTGTGTCAGGACTGCCAATAGATTCTTAAGCTATTTTATAATTGGAAATATCTTAAAAGTATGTAAGCGATAGATACTATATGTTCAAAGTGTTACTCCACACTTAGTAAAGATATTTATATTTGTAGGTCCTGTGCTCCCATACTCACCTGACCTGGAAACTCCGGTCACAGTACCCAGCCCCTTCCATGACCTAAATTGATATAATTTCTGTGACAGTTATTTTGAAAATAATAATAACTTATAATTTTAATACATTACAAATAAGACTATTATTACCTTTAATTTTAAAAGTTTCATTAGAATGAATTTGAATGAATCTGCACACAGCACGGTAGAGAGAACCTGAGAACTTAGTGTTAAGACACTCCGTTCCCCTTAAAGACCTCACCTTCTGCCGGATTCTGGAAGCATTAACTATTTGCTCGCGCTTGCCTCGTTACCAGAACGAGGAAATGAGACTATTAAATATTTTATTTCTCTGAGTGTGAATCGAATCCACAACCTGTCGCTATTACAGTTGTGCCTCTGCGTCACGACTGGTCTTGAACTACTACATAATTATAAAATAACTAGGTAAATATTGTTTATAAAATTTACATTTTAATTTAAATTTTACTTAATTATACTTAATTTAATTTTCGTAAAACCACTAAATAAAAATATTAACAATTTAAAACATAATAAAAACAACAAAACCTCTTTATAAATACTGTTTCATACAAAATTACGTATATGTATAGATCCAAAAAATCTCAGTTAAGTAAAATAAGAACCAAATCAAACTAAAACTCTATACTCAACTTATCCAAAGATCTATATATCACAACAACAGCCATAAATCAGTAGCTTTCACGAAGTGGGCAAATGAAATGGTCTCAATGATATATTATGTGGACCAATTGTGGGTACAATTGGTTGTAATCAATATTGTATGGTTTGCTCTACTTCTGTCATGCTAAAAAAATTTTTAAACCCGCACACAGCAGGGTAAGCAGAGGGAACCTAGTGTTAAGACACTAGGTTCCCCACTTTTCGCCCACACTCGTCCCATAATTGTCGGCCTACTTGTTCGGATTTGTTAGATAAATATAATGTTCCCTGTAAATTTTGATCACATTGCATTCATAAAGTCGTCTCAGCCAACAAGTTACTTATTTAAATTTACTTTCCTAATTTAAATATTAACTTAAATTTAAAAAAATCCTTATGGTCTAGCGGCGAAGCGTGTGACTGTTATGGGTTCGATTCTCACTCGAGGAAATGAATTACTCTTTTATTTCTACTATCTGGTAACAAGACGAAGTGTGGGTTTCGCAACAAGTGTGTTCCGCTGAATAAGGCTTCGTTTTACTGTCCTATATATTTTTTATCCTTTTTAATAATAATGCTAGAGTCCTAGTATTTTCAATATAAAAGAACTATAAAGCAAGATTTGAAGTGGTAATTACCGTCATGACATTTAGTTCTTCATTTAATAACATTTAAATATAGGTTTCTTAAAAGACTTTACATTTTAAATATGGTTTAATGATCGACGTCTAAGAGATATTTTTATACCATTAATCTTTTAAAATCGAAGTGGTGATTAAAATAAATTGTTTCGTCATTAAAATTATAGTTTTAGGCTACTGAATCGAACATTAATAAAAAATAATATACAATTATATATATGTATGTATGTAATTAACTAAACAAAGTGGGCAGATACTATGCACATCTCGCAGGTAGCTTGTTATTATTTTTTTATTGATTTTTATGAGGAAAATGATTTACTGATACCATTGTGGTGTAGTTGGAACCTACCTATAGTTGTAGAAATGAGAAGCGGGGTTCGGTCCTACCTCAGAATATTTAACAAAAAAAAAATTAAAGTGTGATTCCAAACTTAAAAAAAATTCTATACTTAAAAAGATTAGTTATATGCTAAAGTCCAGACAAGACCCAGAGAAAATCTCTAGATAAACAAGACAATTGTGAGTTCAATTCATACAATATAAAAACATTTAAATTATAAATTCATACGTAGTTTATGCTACGCCTAAATATTTTTAAAACAAACTTACTAAAAAATTAAATAAATAAATATGTATATATATATAAATCCAAAGCGTCATAAAAAATATTATTAAATGTCATTATATGCCTATTTATATTTTTTTTTCTTTTGTTTACAGGTAAATATATCAAGTGAATCTGAATTAATAAGATGGATCCGCCGTAAATTTTGTTACAGTATTTAACGTTAAAAAGGTATTATATACCGTATTTTATAATGGCACAGTTGGTGTGCCTAAGTTCTTGACACAAAGTTACTTTAAGCTTCCCTTACGCCTTTTCTATATGCGATAATAAAAAAATAACAAAATAATTATATCGTTGATAAAATTCGGCACCTATATAAAGTCGCCGGTCACACCGGAGGAGATTCGGTGATTTTGTCTAAAATTATCTAAAAAAAACTTATATACGTAACGCTCAAAATATATAATTATCAATTTTTTATTTGAACAGTGGTATTTAAAAGTAAATTTCAAGTAAGTACAGGTTACTCTCTCACTAAAATTTAAATACTAAACAGAGAGAGGAAAAAAAATATCACCTATATCACCAAGGACTATAATTGGCTACCTTTTATACACCTAATCAACTAAAATCAGCGTCTAAAGTATATGAGAATATCGCTCAACATCTCATTCACTAACTGTAGCAATATATAGGAAAAAAGAAACACATTTTTTCTCAGCATCCCGTCTGGACCAGAGTGAGATTGAACCCATTGTCACAAAAGAAAAAACCTGACAGCTCAACAAGTGCACAGTGGTTGCTATCAATTTATAAGGCAACCAGTCATTCTAGCATTGTATAGAGTATGGACTTCCGCTAGAAAACAAGAAAATAGAGCTAATGAGACCGACATTTAAACACTAACGCTGTACGTTTTCTTACTTTCACGGCTGTTATTGAGATATTATTGTGGCATAATTGAGTATCGCGATGTTTATAGGTTCGAATCCTAAGTGAGGAAATTTGTATTTAAGTGTAGGTAATATAAATATTTTCAAATAGAGCTAATTCAATAAGGTCAAGTATCGCAAATACTTAAAAAATATATAAAAATGTCAGTACTGTCAGTAGTAGAACTTATTTACTTCCTGTAGAACCTACGCGATGCGTTAGTTGTTCCTCCCACACAGTCGAATGCCGCTAAATATCTAATATGGGTAAATTGGAGAATAAAAAAACTATAATTTTCTTTTTATAATTATAAAGGAAATCCATAACAAAGAATTATTTAGTAACATTAGACGAACGTAACCTAAATAGAATTAAAGAATCTTTAATGGCATGTGACAATGTTATAACTTTGTCGTTTCCATTTTATTTACAATCTATTATATGGTTCTAACATTTGAATTAACCTCACTTCCCGTATAACCAATTGTGTTTTAATCATAGTTAATTAACGCTTTGTGAATGATTATGTATTCACACTTTAAATAGTAAATTGTAATTATATTAATTACCGCATACATCGATTTCCATGAAATACCAGTAACTTGTTTATAAAATGGACAGGTGATTAAAGAAATGTGTAATTTTCAAGGGCAATATACGATGTCCATATTAGGCATTTACACTCATAACTCAATTATTATTGTAAAACAAAAAAAAGCTAGTTTTGTATGATTTTCACGAATAGAAAAAGTAAACGAAAAAAAAACTGGAAACTAGTATCCACACGATATATTACACACAAAATATTTTCCAAAGCAAAATGTCAACATAATAAACTTTTATGATCAACAACTCCATCAAATAACGGTGTAACTGGACATCAAACGTGTTAACACTGCCTTGTCGGACTGGTCCGGCCACATCGTGTATTGTGACGTCTTTTATATGTACTAAACGATCTTGATATACCTGTCAATAGATTAAAGGAATTTATTTTTTATTCTAAAGGAGAAGACATCTTTGCGTGTGTAGAGGAACTAAGTCAAATATCTAGAAAGTCAGGAAATAAAAATATTATAAACGTAAACATTTTCATCGCACTTTGCAAAAGCCTTTTGAGGTCAATTCCAAAAGTCGATGGTTTTTAAGTAGTACCCAATATATATTTTTATTGATAAAATAAGCGAATTGACCGAAGCTTTTGGCGTTCCGCTCTCTGGCTACCCCGCTAAGGTTAAAGAGGCTTAAAAAGCAACAATAAAACAGTACGCAAATGGGCTACATATATTTTTATATACTTGTATGTATCGTTATAGATTTTATGAAAAAAATCTATATTTCAAACTGCATAGTTTGTTGCTATGTACCTACTGTTATTTTTCCATAATAAATTTCTTCATCATTATTCATCACTTTCCTTTTATAATTACGTACATTACAAATAATATAAACATATATAAATATATATACGACACTTGTTCTCAATCCTACATTTACAGTATTTTCACTTACTTTACTTAAAACTGGAACACATTAACGGCTATGCAATAGAAATGACTCAGACGGTTGAGCTGACGTTTTAGCTTATAAAAAAGATTATTACTGTTTTAACGACATCGTGACTCGGCCGACGTGTGCTAGCTGTGGGTACAAAATTCAAATCTTACTCAAGAAAATATCCATTCCTCCACCAATTGCCCACTTACCGCCAATTGTTCGTTTAGAGTGGCTGAACTCAATCTCACACGTTTTCACACTTACGATTAGAAAACAAATAAATTAAAAAAATATATTTAATGAAAGTATCTTTAAATAAATTACGGTGGCATATTAAAAAAAAATACATTTTAACTTTCTTTAGTAAACTAAAGAACTAAAGAAATAAATGCAAATAAAACGGAATATCAGTCCGTGTGACACGTTACTGATACGTTGAAGTCATTGCCTGTCATCACGTCAGTAACTGACGCGCGAGCTGTCGCAACAAGCACGACATGGAGGACCAGTGGGCGACAATCTTTAAACAGTGATAGGTGATGAGTAGTTGAATGTATGCTTGATCAGCTTTAGTTACTTGTTTTATTTGCTTAAATATTTTTTTCTTCTCCAGATATAGTAGGCAGAGGGAACCTGAGAACCTTGGGTTAAGACATTCCCATAAAGACATTTGTGTTCCTCACGTTTAGTTTAAGTATAGTTGTTTTGTACATAGGCACAGAGAAATGTGAACTAGTATTAAGACACTTGGCAGGATACGCCCCAACGCACTGCCTAACTTTCGGCCCATTACGTATTGAATGGCAGTATTCAACGCCGCGTTTTGTCTTTTTTCCCAATGAATGTAAATTTGAATTTGAATCATCATCATTGATCGTTGAACTCTATTACTGAACTCAAATGAAAGTTATATCATTAGAAGGAGCATTTAGGACTTCAATTTTTTATCTGTAACTAATAAATAAAGATAATACAATTCAAAACTATTTATAAACAGCATCCAAGCAAAAAATTTAAGATTACAATCAACAATGATCACAATATTCCCGAGAAAATCAAATCTATAGTAGAAACTAGTAGTAAGCAGTGGATGAAGAAAGTTGAACGCGTGCAACACCACGATAGTATCACCTCTGTGTCTCATCACGAATGTATATTTCGTAAGAACTCGTGCGAATGGTCGTATTGTCGTCACGGTCGTAGCGCTGATACCATCTTGGAGGTAACGGAATAAAGAAACAATTGTAGAAACGGTGGAGATACAGCGAAAAGTACTTGGAGATTTATAATTTCTTCTATAATCAGGGAAGCTGTCGTGGTGTAGTGGCAGAGTTTCTATAAACGTGGTGTTTGTGGGTTTGATTTCCACTTGGGGGAATAAATTATTTTGCTTTTCCTGCTCTGGTAATCCGACAGGGCACAAAGAAATGTTAAGCTGAATTATATGACTCGCACGTTACTTAATCTCTCTCTCTGTTTATCAGACGTATTCTCAAAAAAATTATAGATATTATTATAGATATATGTATATATATAAAACTTATAAGTTTTTATAGATATCTTTTAGCGTCACGCTGTATCCCAAATATAGCAGTGTTGGCAGAGGGAACCTGGTGATACTGTTAGGGTACTGCGTTCCCCACTTTCCGCTAGTCGCAACGCCGCTCTTTGACAATTACAATTTAACTATTTTAATTGTCTATTTGGTACACAAGGCACCGAGTTTTACCCGAGTAGGAATCAAACACGCAATCGTCGCGTCTACAGTCAGACGGCGAACACTGTGCCGCGACGGCATAAATAATTAATAATAATAATAATAACCCAGCATCAACCTTTAATTATTATAGCACGTTTATACGTAAGTCGAGCATAATAAAAGCTTAGCTTTGTCAGATAAACGACGACGCCTACATTTCTGAATAAGTTAGTACTTACGGTATGGAATATAAAATATCTAGGGCAAGTACAACAGAAGTTACTCTGGAGTTTCCGTTTTGCAAGACAGGTTTATTTTTGAATTGAAAATCAAAATCTTCATAATATTTTTAAAGATTCGGGTTCGAGTCCCGCTTCGTTCAAATTTTTATACGATTTCTAAATAACTATTTTTTTTTCTAAGTGTGGCTTAACACTTTAAAAATGTTTTACAATATTAAAAAAATAATATTCTCTCTTGCCTAACGATTATTCTAAGAAATTATCTTTGGGTAGCGGAAATTTGTAAAAATCTCCGTACAGAGATGTTAACAACATAAATAAGTTGTAACAAGCGTGAAAAATTTCGACGTAGCTTGATGAGAACGTATGACTTAGTGGTCAGAGCGCCTGGTTGGTTTCCGGGAGGCGTGGGTTCGAGTCCCGCTACGTTCAAATTTTTATACGTTTTCTAAATAAGTATTAATCTTCATATTATGTACATTGTTTCTTTCTTTTCAGGGCTACATTACTTGGGGCCTTATAATATTTATTTATTTAGCTTTAAGGATGTCCAAGTTTCCTATATTTTTATTGTTTTTTTATGTAAACAGATACATACCTATTACATACTACATAGGATTCCCAAGTTTGGAGAGTAGAAACACAGACAGCTTAGAAACATACTGCTAGAGAATTCAAAATTTATAATTTTTTTTAATAAAAAAACAATTTTTTTTTCTTTATTATTAATATTATTTCAAATTTCCAACTTACATTGCAACTGTACTAAGACCAGTCGCGGCAAGTGGGCACAAATGTGTAACTGTAGACGCAAATGGTTGTGAGTTCGATCGAGTGGGGACTCGAGGAAATGAAATATTTACTTAAATTTATATTTTCATTTTGTTCGCTCTGGTTTCGACACAAAGCACAGGGTTGAGTTTTGCCACTTAACGCCGACAACAATATAAACAACAACATCTCCAGAATTCAGCGTAAAATAGGGACGGAGTATTTCCCTCTAGTTATCCTCCTGTGTGCGGGCTAAAACGTGAAACTTTAACTACTATATATTGAAGACAATAAGAGGCTTATGCTACAATTCATGTTAGAAAATGTATTCATATTGATATTTACAATATATACTTTGCATTGCCCAAGG